>SATZ01000473.1:0-28796 GCA_004335205.1 Ascochyta viciae-villosae | reverse complement strand
TATAATTTATAGCTTAAATTAAAGCTAGAATTTAGCTCTATCTTTTTAATTTTTGCTGACTAAGCGTTGCAGGCGTTGCAGGCGTTGCAGGCGTTGCAGACGTTGGCAGAACGTTGAGTAGATGTTAGGTAGACGTTAGGCGGTTGTAGAATATAGCAACCTGTTATCCTGTTGTTTTAGCTGTTTTGGCTGCGTTTTCTGACGTTAGGGCTGTTGCAGCTGCTGGGCAGATGTTGAGCGAACGTGCCACGCGTACTAGCAACTCTACGTTTCTACGTTTTTTTCCTGATAAGGGTTCTTAGAGGTAGGTATTTATATAACAAAGTCTATTATAATATTTATTTATAGTGCTGTTAGTAGCTCTATTGCTTACGCTTCTCTATACCTAGTATGTATACTATACTTGTTCTTGTAGTAATCTACACAGTCCTTAATATATTAAGTAACCTTATCTTTTATATTTAGGAACTTATAGTATCTCTTAATAAGTTCTGTTATCTTTATAATACTAGAGTATCTGTAAAGAGAGTTATAATAGTAACTAGTAATAATATCTTTCTATAATTCTCTTAGTACTTCTAACAGAATAGGTTGTTCTACTTAAACTTACATTTTATTTTTAAGCTACTAGAATAGTCTAAATAACCTTTTCTTATTAACTTTAAGTATAGTGTGTTTGTTAATTGTTTTAGTTTCTATAAGGTTGTGTTATTAACTAATTATATTAGCTCTTCTATTATCTTTTCCTAGTATGTAGAGGATCTTAAAATTGTATTGTCTAAGTAGTTTAGCCTATTAAACCTATCTCTAGTTAAGTACCTTAGTTATACTAAACTGTACTAGATTCTTATAATCTATATAGATAGTAAGGTCTAAGCAACTATCTACGTAAACTTACTAATGTTCTAAGGCTAATATAATTGCTTACAGGTCTTTATTATGTATATAGCGTTCTTTAGGTCCTAACAACTTACGTAAGTAGTAGGCAATTAGGTGCTATAAGATATTTTATTCCTAAGTTGCAAATACTTCTAATACTACATCTTAGGGTATTAGTTTAAAGTTAAAGCAGTTTTCTGCTCTTAAATATAATTATAGTAACTAGCTCTGTGCATACTTTCTTAAGTAAAACAATACGTCCTTTTACGCTTATTTCTACTTAAATAGTACGTTCTTCTATATAAGCTTAGTAACTAGTAACATTCTAAGAGAGTAGTTTTTAATAAAGCAACAGTTAAAGTTAGTAAACTCTAGAAACTATTAACTATTCTTAACTGTTTTAGGTGTTAGCTAATTCTTTACTACCTATATCTTTATTTTACTTATCTTAACTCTGTACCTTTCTACAATATAGCTAAGAGACTTTACTTTGTTTTTATACTATTTACACCTCTCTAGCTTTAGCCTAAGGTCTGCTTTTGTTAAGTATTCTAACACTTATTATATATAGACCTTGTGTTCTTCTAGTGTGTTACTATACACTAGGATATTATTAAAGTAAGCTACTATAGTAATATCTAGGTATGCTTATAGTATATTGTTAATAAGATTCTAGTAGACTGCTAGTATATTAGTTAGCCTAAATAGTATAACTATATACTTAAAATGTCTATAACAGGTTCTAAACGCTATTTTTTATTCTTTATCTTTCTTTATGTGTATTAGATTATATACTCTATACAGATTAAGTGCAGTAAAGAACTTTACTTCTAATAACTAGTCTTATAGTTCTATTATATTAGGCAGCAGATACTAATTCTAAATAGTAATGTTGTTAAGCTTTTAGTTATTAATGTAAAATTATAGTTTACTGTCCTTCTTTAGTATAAATAGAATAGAGAATCCTACTAGGGATTTAGATTTTCTAATAAATCTTGTTATAAGGTTCTTCTTAATATTGTCTCTTAGTATCTAAAGTTGTTTCTTAGATAACGAGTATATAGGCCTAAAGAGTAGTTCTTTCTCTTTTTAGAGCTTAATCTTATAACACTAAGGTTAGTGCTTAGGTAGTGCTTTTGCAGATAGCTCTTCTTTAAACATCTAGGTGTACTAACAGTATATATCTAGTATAGTAAAAGTTACACTATCTTTTTCCTTAATTATTATAGAGAAGCTTTCTAGGTGTATATTATTAACTACTCTATTATAGTATATCTAATAGTTTAAAGAGATAGTGTTAATCTTCTTTTTATCTACTAACTCTAGTATAGGTTGTATAGGCTAGCGTGTAGTTATACTATATCTACACCCTTTAAACAAAAGCTAATAATCTTTCTAGTTAATTTGTAGGTTGTACTTCTATAACTATAGTAATCCTAATATAACTTTATAAGTGACTGTCCTTAGAACGTCTAGTAATATTAACTTATAGTGTCCTTATATCTAGAGGAGTTAGCACTTAACTTCGGGTATTACAACTACTTTTTCTAGTATTAGTTCGCTATTAGCTACTTAGGGCTAATATAAGTATTCTTTATACAAGAGGCATAGTCTAGCTAGCTATACTCTATATAAGGAAATATAGTTCTCTTATACTCCTAAGTCTTAATGTACTAATAGCTTCTTCCTGCTTAATATAATAGAGAGCTTAATAAGGTTATAGGTTCTTATAGAGTAAATAGTAAAACTCTAAGTGCTCTTATTTACTCTTCTAAAAAAGACTCCTTATTTGTCTTAAACCCTTTAAACTCTCTTAGTTCTTAGTATTTCTTATATCTAGAGTTAAGATATAACTGCTAGTAGTTATTAAGGTAGTTGCTAGTAATTAACAACTGTATTTATATTACTATAGTTAGGTTATTATAACTAAAGAACATAATATAGTTGTGTTTATTAGGTAAATAAATGTTATAAAAGTTGTTAGTTTACTTATACTATTACACACAGTATTAATTATAAGGTAATAAGAAATAATACACTTTTAACTTATCTTTATAGTGTATTACGTACCTATTATCTCTATATACAGTCTATAAGAGGTTTATATATTTAGAGTTTTAAAGATCTAAAGTATACTATATATAAGGATTAATAGTAGCTAAAAGTAGCTAACTTGTTATATGTTTCTGTATACGTTGTAGTGTTAAGTTTTACACTTTAGACAAAGTCTATAAGTAATTATTTAATTAGGTCTTAAGAATAAATACAAAAGTAGAGAACTAGAAGGAGTAATAAGTAGTATATATCTAGGACCTTAGCTACTTAGGTGTAAGAAAGAGTATAGAGTAAACTATCTTTGCTATAAGTAGGTTAAGATATTCTAATAACAAAGTTAATTAACAAGGTTAAATACAAACTATAAGGGTTGTATTTCTATAAACTAAAGACTTAAGAAGATATAATACTAATTAACAAGTAACTAGAGTTAGTCTAATAAAATATATAAAGCTGCTTATAGATAAGTGTTACAGAACAAATACGCTTATATACTAGCTAGAATTAGCAGGTAGAATATAGTTATATTTTGCCTCTATTTTAGCTGTAATAGTTATAAGCCTAGAATGCTAAAACTGTGCTAGCAGAGGCTATATAGATTCTAGGTTAAGTAGGTAACTAGAGCTGAGATTAGCTAGAGCAAAAAGGTCTCTATCTAAGCTGTGCTGTAGCTACACTAGGCTAGTTAGAGTGTTAGATCTAGCACTTAAAAAGTTACAACGTATACTGTGTACTAACTCTTAGTTAAGATAACCCTGCTACAGCTACCTTAGCATAGCAATCTAAGCAATTTCTCTACCTCCTGCTAAGCCTAGCCCCTGCTTACTAGAGGTAAGAGGGTATGTTGCACAAAATATTGCCTATATTATTACAGTAAATTAGAGTACTGTTGTACTAGTATAACTACTCTTTTTAGCTGTAATAATAAGTATATTATACTATGCTTATTAATAAGCAGTTACGCGTGTTATGCTTATTAACAAGTAGTTACATAACAACTCTAGGTATTCTGTTTATCTCTACTTGTTATTCCTTTAGAGAGGAGTTAAGGGTTTAGTTAGATAATACTTATTACTGTGCTGCTCCTTCTGCACAGGATCGTAACATATAGCTCTTAATTACACTACTTTTCTTCTTCTAACTTATTGTTAATCTTATTAATAAAGTGCTAGTAGTTATTAAGGTCTTCTTTAAGTTCTCTAATAATTGTATTAAGGCTGTGTTTTAGTTTAATATACTTAAGTAGTAGTGTTAGCTAGCGTATAAGAGATTAGCATATTTTATAGTATACTCTATTATTATTATTATACTCTTATTGTTATTAAGTGTAGTATTATCTCTTATAGTAGTATAAGTATACTAATCTAGATCTAATCTAAGCTACAGTCTGTTCTATTATATCTAAGAGATTTTTTATCTTGTTTTAACACTCTTATAATTTCTTATAAGGTATTACTACGTACTTAGAAGGTTTAATATACTCTGTATTATCCTTAAAACTAGACTCTAGGTGTTCTATAAGTTGTTCTACTTCCTTAGTAATTGCTTTCTATTTATTACTAGTATCTATGTCTTTGAAACAACAGGATAGTATATTAACCTACTAGAGAACCTTGTTCTTTATACAGCAGTCTCTAGTAAAGTAGCCTATCTTACAATAGTTATAACAGGCTTTATTATTCCTGTTACCTAAGTTATTACTTCTCTTACTGTTTTTATTCTAGCGTTCTAGTAGGCTTAGTTTCTTATTAAGGTTTAAGAAGTCTATAGCTTTAGGTCTGTAGTAGCTACTTTATATATTGTTATAGGTACGTCTAATACTATTAGACTAGTAGTTATTACAATTGCCTTAATTTCCTTAGTTTAGGTTATTCCGCTACTAGTTATATAGAGGCAGGTAATTATTAACTTTAGTTACAACACGTATTCTAGAGTTATCTTTTAATTCTATCTAAAGCTTATATAGCTTAGTTTTTCTACTAATTACCTTGTTAACTAGTTTATCCAAGGTGTAAGTACTAGCGCTAATGCGTATTAGCTCTTCCTTAACTTTAGATTTAAGACCTTATCTAAACATAGTTATTAACGCAGTGTTATTCTACTCTATATTAGTAGTAAGTTGTTGAAACTTACTAGTGTAATTAGCAGCAGATTAGGTTTGTTTTATGCGTTATATATTACAACGTGTAATAGCTAGTTAATTAAAGACTCTAAAGATTATTTTAACTAATTTCTTAAACTTATTAAAGTTATTAAACTAAACTAATATATCTTTAGAATATTTGTCTATTTTAGCTTTTTAAAGAAAAGGTTTAATCTATTTAAAAGTATTACTGCGTATATAGCTTATAGCTAGTATAATATACTTACTTTCTAGAATCTTACTTCCTTAGAATTTTAAGAACAAGTTAAACTAAAGAAGCTAGTTATTAAGCTTGCTTTATTCGCTATTATAGGTGTTAGGCTTAGTAATATTTATAGTACTAGTTATAATAGGAGCATTGTTAGAGGCTTTCTACCTTATGTATACTAACTCTTAGAAACACCTAAGAGCTACTACAGTTACCTTGTAGAGCCTATACATACGTATATATTCTTCTAAATCCTTAGAGGCTTAACCTCTAAGGATTTATCTCTTATCTTATCTAATACTATACGTTTTTATTCTATCTCTTGCCTGCCTATAGCCCCCCTAAAAATTAAATCCTTTATACTCTCTCTTAGAAGAGGTAGTTAAGAGATATCTAATTTTTTCTATACCTATTATAATAGTTAGAAATTAACGTTGCTAACGTGCTGCTAGTAACAACAACGCACCTAGCTTACAACAGCCTAGCCCTAGTAGCAACCTAATAGATGCCTAGAGGTATTCTATATATAATATAGTAGTAAACTTATTACTACTAGGTATGCTTTAGGCTGATATAATACTTAGTATATTTAACAACTAAGTATTAGGTCCTATAGAAGTAGGAGAAAAACAGGCTTACAGCCCTACTAGTCCTCTAATAGATATACTATCCTATCTAAGTTAGTTAAACCTAGTAACTAGTTTAAACTTAGACCTTCTGTCTGCTACTAGATTGCCTAAGGCAGAACCTGTAGCTATCCTAACTACAGGCTAGCCTTTTTTTATTAAGTAACTTCTTAAGAACCTTTTTAAGGCAGAACTTACTAGAGCTACTAAGGCTAAACTAGCTATCTAAAGAAACTAGATTGACTAAGCCTTATAAGCCCTAGGCTTAACTAAGAGTAGTAACTAGTTAGAACCTACCTAGCTAGCGTTTAATAAGGCTAGAAAGATTATCTAAGTGTTAAATAATATTTAACCTAAACCTAAGCTAGGTACTAAGAGCAGAGCTCTATCTCTATAGTAAGTAGACTAGTAGATTAAAAACATTAAGACAGCCTTCTAATACGCTTTAGTGCTAGAGGACTCTATTACAAGAACCTACTAGGCTATAAGTACTATTTAGTTTAGTATCTATTGCAAACTAATCTAATAATAGATTAACTAAGAATTAATCTAGTAATAGTCTAATCTTAAGGTAGAAGAGGAGCAACTTATATAAGACTCTATCCTTACTAAGTACAAGAACTATACTTAGTTATTTAATATTTAGTAAAAAGAAGGTAATATAGTTAACATCTTTCTAATACTATTAAATTACTAGGAGTTGCTACTACTACACAGCTTCTTTAAGTTTAATAATAGTACTAAGAACTATAACTTTAAAATTACTCTTGTTTAGTCTAAAACTCTACCTTATCTCTAATAGGAGATCTAGTATAACAGCAGTTTAGATAACATCTAATAATAGTATAAGTTTAAACCAGCTTTCTATAACGTAGAAAAAGCAGCTTATTCTATAGTTACTTATAAGAGTAATAACACTAGCTATAGTAAGAGATATACTATATCTCCTAATTAAAAGAAAAATAAAAGGTATACTAGTTACAGAGGTACACTATTCTGTAGCTAGAGCAATAGCACTCTAGTAGCTACCTAGTCTAATAACAGTAATAATAGCTAGAGTTAAAACAAAGACTAGAGTAACTAAAAGAGTTACTAGAAAAACTGTCGTAGCTATAACTTCTACTACAAGAATAATAATAACAGAAACTTCTAGTTAATAGAAGAGTTAGGAAAAGAGAAGCTCTAGTTGCTAACCTCTTCTAACTATAACTAGGGCCTAAAACTAACAAGAAATAAACCTGTATTATAGTTACTATATCTCTCTAGGACCCTAATAGGTCTCTAAAGCTGCTTTAAGCCTTCTACAACTTAGAAGCAGAGCTAAACCTTATTAGTTAGTAAGTAGTAGATAACTTCTACCTAGAATATAAATTGTTCTATTAAAGGCTAGTAGCTACATTCCTTAATAGTAACTACCTAGACATCTAACAACCCTATAATCTAACTATTAATTGCCTAGATAGTAATAGTATAGTTAAATCTATAGAACTGCAGGAGTTCTAGTTAGCTGCCTTTAAGAGGTATAACCTAGTACTAGGCTACCTATAGTTAGTATCTACTAGCCTATGCATCTGCTTTTCTAAAGGTATATAAAAGTAGTTCTCTAATAACGTAGAGAGAGTGTATATTACTACTATATAGAATTTGTTCTACTCTATAAAACTAGGAGAGAAGATATACTTAATGCACCTAGGTAACCTAGTCTACTAAGTCCTAGAGGAGGCAATTAACACCTTACTAGAAAGTAACTAAGAAGGTAGTAGACAACTATTAGCCTAGAGGCTAAGTAGAGACGCTGTTCTTAACGCAGAATACTTCTCTTATAAGAGACTTTTCTAGCTCTAGAACAAAATACTTAAAGTTGTAGATTACCTTTAGCATTAAGTTGCGTAGTATCTAGATCTATTATAGCTCTCTAAAGCTATAGAAAAGCGCATAGTAGCAAGTATTATCTAAGCCTATATTAAAGAGATCTTAGATTAATTTGTTAAACAGAGATTGTTCTGTAGAGTAAGCAAATACTTGTTTATAACAAAGTTAGTTAAGTTCTTAGGCTTTATTATTACGCCTAGTAGAGTAGTTATAGATCCTATCTGCATATAAACAATCTGAAAGTAGCTAGAGCCTAAGAGATACAAGAATATCTAAGTGTTTCTTAGCTTTGCTAACTTTTACTAAAGATTTATTTTTAACTACTCTAGGATTATCTGCCTATTAGTAGACGATATAACCTCTGCCTAGAGGCTAGAGTTAGAGCTAGAAGGCTCTACTTTAATAAAGAACAGGAAGAAAACACTAGTAAAAACCTAAAAAGGCCTAATAAAATAGTACAAACTATAGAGTTAGCTAGAGAAAGTATACTAGGCCTTCTTTACTATTAAGAAGAAGTTTACTAAAGTACCTATGCTATAGCACTTTAACCCTACTAAGCTAATTATAGTTCTTACTAACACATTAGACTTTGCTATAGCTGCTATACTGCTACAACTGTAATTCTTAGAAGTACTAACAGAACAACACTAGAACCTAGTAGCGTTCTAGAGTAGGAACTTCTAAGGCCTATTAAATAGATAGTACACCTATAATAAGGAGTTAGCTATAATTATTAAGGTATTTAGGTAGTAGTAACACTACTTTAAGCACACTTTATTAACAATCTAAGTACTCTCTAATTATAACAACCTACAGTACTTTATAACTATAAAGAAGCTCTCTTCTAAGTAAGTACGCTAGGTAGAAGAGCTAGCTAAATACAACTTTAAGGTTAAATATAAGCCTAGACTAGAGAACTCTATAGATAGCCTATTAAAGCGTCTAGATTATATAAAGAGACTAGTTATTAAGAAGTAGCAGGTACTATGTAATACTATCCTACTAACACTCTAATAGAAGTTTTAAATATAAACTATCTAGAAGTCTAAGGCTTAATATGTTGAACAGGTAACTAGAGTAACAGGTAGCTCTAGTAGAGGTTCTAAGAGATCCTAGCAACTCTCTAAAACTACCTCTAAGGAATTCTACCTACTAATAGGTACTAGAGATATATCTTCCTTAGCTCTTAACTAGCTATCTACAGGCTGTGTTAGCTAGAGTTAATCTAATTTATTTAAAGCTTAGGAACCTAGCTTTAATATTACAAAGGCTTTTCTTTATAACCTTAACAAATAAGTTAAGTTACCTACCTACCTTTTAAATAATACTGCATAAGGTAAATCTATATATACTCTAGATACTCTAAAATACCTAACTAACTATATTAGATAGGTTTAGAAGCAGAGTGTTGCTTATAAGTTGCTAATAAGTTAGAAAGCAAGCAGAGCAGCTAAGAGTTACTACTACTAGAAGGTTAACTCTAGTAGGATTCTGCGCAGAAATAGAAAAGTGTAGATTCTCTAAGATATAACTCTCTCCTAAACTATTCTTATAAAGACTTATAATAACTCTATAGAAAGTTATAATAGTTGTAAGAAGACTGCCTAGCTATTAAAATAAAAGTACTATTAGCTAAACCTAAAAAAGAATGTATATAAGTACGTTTAGCAGTATGTAGTATACTAACTAAACAAAATCTATAGGCACAAGCTATAGAGGCTGCTAGTCCTACTCTTTATACCTAATACACCTTAGTAGTATTACTCTCTAAACTTTATAACAGACCTACTAATATTAAAGAATAACTAGAAGAAAAAGTATAACTTAATCCTAGTCCTTATTAATAGGTTTAGTAAGTATGTCTAGTATCTACCTATAACTAAGATAGTTATGTTTTAGAGAGTAGTAAAACTACTACTTAGGTAGTGCTTTCTTAAACATAGTCCTCTTAATACTCTAATATTAGACTGCAGATTAGTATTTACTAGTTAATTCTAGTCTAATATCTACTATTATTTAAAGATTTACTATTGCCTTAGTACAGCCTTTTACCTATAGACTAATAGACAGACAGAGTGCTAAAACTAGAAGTTAGAAACGTACCTATATATCTATATAAACTACTAATAGGATACCTAGGTAGACTTATTACTATATATAGAGTACGCATACAACTTAAAAGCTTACTTAGTATATAGAGAATCTCCTTTTAAGGTAGTATACAGGATAAAATCTTAGAGCTTTAATAGAGTTCTAGATAAGCACTAGCTACACTATCTTCTAAAAGCCTAGGTAAATAGTAAAAAGGCACTAGACTTCTACTAGTAGGTGCTTAGGCAGCTAAAGCAGTAGTATAATCTATAGGTAGTAGTAAAGAATAGCTTAAAGTATACCTAGAAGAGCAATTCTTGTTAGTATAATACTAAGTAGGTAGATAGACACTTTACTTAAGATAAGCAAGTTCTGCTTAAAGTAAAGAACCTAACAACTAGCTAACTATCTAAGAAGTTTAACGCCTAGTACTTAGGTCTCTTTACTATTATAAAGAAGATTAGGAAGCTAGCTTATAAGCTAGACCTACTACTATCTATAGATAGAGTGTACCTAGTGTTTAATATATTATTACTTAAACTATAGAGAGAACTCTTTATAAAGAAGAAGTTCTAGCTAGGTTCTATGCAAATTCTAGAGAATACTCTCCTAGTAGAGAGGTATTAAGTTAAAGAGATCCTACAGTACTATAATACTTAAACCTTTAAGTAAGAGTATTTAGTAAAGTAGCTAGGTTAGCTAAATAAGGAAGCTACCTAGAAACTACTAGAGAACCTTAACTACTACAAGGAAGTCCTTAAAGAGTACTTTAAGATAGTAACTAATATATTATTGTAACCTACTTATAAGCGTAAAGCTAAGTCTAGAGTAGGTTAGAGTAATACTATAGTAAGTAGGTTAGGTTTTTTTAACCTGCACAAATCGGATTTTTTTATAGATTTTAGATAGGATTATACCTGTAAAATACAGGTAAAAAATACCCTAAATATATAGGTATTTAAAACACGCAATATGTTTACTGCTTTATTATTAGCTAATCTATCTGCTTATACTAAGCTCTAAGACCCCTCTATCTGCTTACGCTAAGCTCTAAGACCTCTCTACTCTCTCTCTCTCTTCTAAGTCTTCTCTACTCTCTCTCTCTCTTCTAAGTCTTCTCTACTCTCTCTCTCTATATCCTAACATCTGCAGCTCTAAGCACTTACTCCTCTTTCCCTCTAAGGCCTTGTTCTGCCTTTACAAATTAGTTGATTTTCTAGAAGTAAAGAAGGGGCTTAGCTATGATATCCTCTTCTAAAAGGAAAGGAGAGAAGAAGAGAAGGAGAGAAGAAGAGAAGGAGAGAAGAAGAGAGAGATAGAAGGAGAGAGATAGAAGGAGAGAGAGAGAAGAAGAGAAGGAAATAAGAGGAAATTATATATATAGATAGCTTCTAGTTACCTTATTAGGCCTATTCTTCTGCTGTTATCTCCTCTTTGCAATTAAAACACAGAAGTCTATTACTAAATATATAAAATGCGTGTTTTTTAAACAATCTTAGGTAAAAAACCTAACCTGCTTACTATAGTATAATCTAAACCTACTTTAGTAGAAGAGGAGTTAACTAAGAAAGTCCCTCTAGAATAATACTTATACTATAAAACTATAGACAATATATTAACCTAGGGTTACTGTCCTAAGGCTGTAGATTAGCCTAGTAACTATCTAAGGTAGAGGATAAAAGTCTTAAGAGTATTAGAGTAGGTATAGAGGTTTATATAGTTATTTATATTTAATCTATTACTATATATTATCTAAAAGAGCAACTTAAAATATATAGAATAGACCTTATAAGCCTCTAGTAGAGCTAAGCTTAAAGTCTAGACTACCTTAATAACAACACTTAGGAGTCTTTAAAACTATAGGCTTAGTTAGAGAAGCTATTAACTACTAGAAGAAAGCAACTAGAGTATTATTAGCAGAAGGCAAATTAGTGCTGTAGTAGTACTAACGCTTCTCTGCACCTCTAGTAGTACTATCCTACTAGAACACGTGCTTAACGTCTACGTTAATAACTATATTAGAAGCTACCTTCTAACTAACAGTATCTAAGGCTGCCTACGTAAGTTAGCTATAGTAAAGGTAAGAAAGTTAGAAAACTTATATTAAAGTGCTGTAGGTTGTGCTTATTAGGCTAGTAAATAGGTACAGCGTACTATAGGGTATAGTAGAAGTAGAGAAGAGGCTATATAGACTAGTAGTAGAGGTAAGAGAGAGGCTGCACAGACTAGTAGTAGATGTAGAGAAGAGGCTGCATAGACTAGTAGTAGGTGTAGAGGAGAGGCTGTATTAACTAGAGGTAGAGTTAGAATAGAGGCTGTATTAACTAGTAGTAGGTGTTAGGTAGAGTAGAGAGTACCTAAAAGGCACCTAACTGTGATAATTATACGTAATATTACTTAGATCTTATAGATCTTCTAGATAAGATAAGAATTAATCTAACCTAACTAGCTAAATCTCTCTTAGATCTCTTAGATCTCCTAGATAAGTTAAGAATTAATCTAATCTAACTAGCTAGATCTCTCTTAGATCTCTTAGATTTCTTAGATAAGTTAGATCCCTCTATGACCTAATATACCTAATACCTACTACTAGTCTATACAGCCTCTATTCTGCACTTACTCTTACTATATATAGAGCCTACTCTACACCTACCTCTACTATATGTAGATTCTGCTCTACACCTACCTCTACTATATATAGACCTTGCCTAGCTCTAACCCTCTTAGCAGGAGGTTAGCATAGGTAGGTGCTAGGTAGGAGTAGAGTACCTTACGTAACGTACCTAACCCCTACCTAGACTATACCTATTTACTAGCCTAGTACTTATGTAAAACCTAATAAGCTTTATTATAGTCTACTAGACCTAAGCCTAAGCTCTTTATATAGCGTTAGGAAGCAGCCTTATAGGTTATAGCACTAAGATAGTAGGCCTTAGTATAGTTAAAAGCAGTCTGCTAGTAGTGCTAGGTTATAGCTAGAACGTTATCTTTAGTTATAGTGTTGCTTTATTAAGTAGTCTTCTTATTTATCTTACGTTTAGCTTGCTTAATAAGGAAGTTAGGCATATTAATAGCACAGTAGAAGTAAGGCACAATCTATATAGATTAGCGTTAGGTAGGCACTAGGCAGAGTTCTAGACTTACCTTAATATATCTACTAGTGTTACTACCTAAGTATCTATAGTACCTACTAAAGTTATTCTTATATATGCAGAACTTCTTAAAAGACCTAAAGACCTATATAAATAACTTAATTATTCTATTAAAGTTAGACCTAGACCTAGTAGACAGCTTAGTTACGCACCTATAGTACTAAAACTAAGTAAGAAAAGGCTGCAGAGCTATGTTATTAGGTAACATATATATAAAGTCTAGTAACTTATTGTTGTTAATATGCAAAGGCAGAGGAAGTATAGTTGTAGAGAAGTAGAGTAGAAAGTGTATAAGTAGAAGTAGAGTGTAGATAAGAAAGAAGAAGTTAAGGTATTTACTCTTTATATACTACAACTCTCTTACTTCTATTTACTGCCCTACTAACATTCTGCTGTCTTTCTACCTACTTTTTAAACAATTAAACGCCTAAACTTTATATAGTTAGTAAGAAATAATACACGCTAAATAGGACACTTGCTATATATCTATAAAACTCTAAGTACAGAGTAAATAATAACTAACTTTATAATAAGGTATAGCTAACACTACGTAATTAGTAGATAGATTCCTATAATAGGATTAATCTAAGTATAGAGTAACACCTAATATTGTTATAATAAGCTACCTGTACATAGCATGCTGCCTAGAGCCTACTTATATAGAAGAAGAACAACCTTTAAGCACTAACTAGACACTCTACAGAGTACCTCTTAGGTAAAGATAAAACTATATCTAACTAAACTGCTATAGTAGTTAGGTAAATAAGTCTACAGCTCTAGTAACTGCAGTTGTTTAGACTAAGAGAAATAATATCTCTGCAGAGCTGATAGATAAAGGGCCTAGATACTTAAGTAACCTATAGTAGACAAGTTATTATAAAAGCAGCCTAGAGCAGCATTTTACTGCACCTAACACTAGCTCCTAGGTAATTACAGTCTTTAGACTTAGAGTAGTAGTACTCTATAGAGACTATAGTGTAGTAATAAGCACTCTATAAGAGAAACGTGCTATAACTACTATATAGTCTATTCTATACCTTTTATTACTATGCTACTAGAAGTTAAGGCTACTAGTTTAAGAACACTAGCTCTTTAAGAAGACTAGAGTAAGGCTGTAGACACCCTATAAGGCAGTACTAGCTAAACACTTATTTAGTAAATCTACTAAACTATTACCTAACTCTCTATTAGTCTTAACTACAGGTTTAAGAGTTAATAGTCCTAAGAGATCTATAGGTAAGGTTACTTAGTAAGTAGTAAACTAGTGCTAGTTACACTCTATAGGGAGTTGTTTATACTAACATAACTAATAGATTTAAGCACCTACTAATAAGTAAACCAGCTTTCTTCTAACTATTTTCCTCTTATATTAGAGGTTTTTTTAGAGTTTAAACTAGCAAGTATTAGTATATAGAGTTTAGCAGTCTAGAGCAGACTATAAGAAGAGGAGGAGCTATTATTAGAAGCTTTCTACCTTAGGCATACTAACTCTTAGGAATACCTTAGAGCAACTATAGTTACCTCTTAGAGCCTATATATACGTATATATTCTTCTAAATCCTTAGAGGCTTAACCCTTAGGGATTTTTTCCTTATTATATCTAATACTATACGTTTGTGTCTTATTTCTTGCCTGCTTACAGTGCCTTTACAAACATCTATATTAATATTACTTAAGTAAGAGCTGCTAGAGGTAGTATAGGTTCCTAACGTACTTTTCTTTAGAGTGTTTAAAATATTAAGTTTTACACTTTAGACAAAATCTGTAGGTAATTATTTAATTAGGCTTTAGAGATAAATACAAGAGTAGAGAACTAAAGAAGTAAGTAGTATACAGTTAAGACTTTAGCTACTTAGGGTTGTAGGAAAGAGTATAGAGTATACTATCTGTTTTATAAGTATAATAGGGTTTAACACAAACTATAAGAGTTGTGCTTCTATATACTATATACTATATTTGTTTTATACTATTCTATATTTTCTTATTAAGTTCTATAGGGGGCTAGATAAGAACTATAGAACTTTAAAAGAAATTTTAGGTTATTATATAATAACTATTCTACAGTCTTAGCTATTAATTATGTGTAGAAATTTAGAGGATTAAATATAACTAAGGCTAGACGTTCTGCTAATCTATGTTGTATTATTAGTAATAAACTCCTAACTTTGTATTCTCTTCTCTAGATTATAACATATACTTTTACGCTAATAGTATTAGAGAAGAGTAGGTCTTAGTAATTTGCTAGAGCTTAGAGTATATAAAGAAAGCTAGTATTCTATATTTATAAGTAATTTAAATTATTTGTTTAAAGATGTAGATATATATACTACTATAAGCGTAGATTTTAAGTTTTATAGTTAGTTTATTAATATATCTTTTAGTACACTAAAGGCTCTTCTTATAATATAACCTAGTGTTTTCTAATTAAGAATACTACCTTGTTTATCTACTTTACTACAAATGTAAAGATATTAGTTCTAAACTAGTAGGTAAATATTACGTCTTACTAATCTATTAAAGTATACTGTTATCTCTTAGCCTTATATAGAGTTACTTAATGTTTAACTTACTAAGTTCTTCTAGCTCTAGTGTTATATAGAATAGATTTCTATTCTTATTTATCTATAAACTTCCTTTATAATATACTTACTCTAATTATTTTATAATAAGTTAAGACATTAAAGTTGTTTTTGCTAGTGCTTTTTATAGTGTACTTCTCTTTACTATATCTTTTAACACTAACTAAATAGAATTAGAATTAAATATAGTATATGTTAGTATATACAGCCTTATTATGCACTACAGCATATAATATACTAATATTACTTTTTATACTCTAAAAATAAGAAAGAGATATAGCTAGCCTATTTAAAGAAGAAGTAAGCTATACTACTTAGTTTAATAGTGTAAAAACAGAGCTTATTTACTTAACTAAAAGTAATAAGACAGTAACCTCTATTCTTATACTACTAGATAGGTCTATAATAGCACCTAAATAACAGTAAAATAGTTAGAAATCTACTTTAACAATGCACTTTCTTTTTAAGAATACGTAGCTATAAGGATTACCTAAGTAAGTAATACCTTCTATAGAATGTGTAGACTTACTGTTAGTAGTAAAGATCTTTTTTTCTCTACTCTTAGACAACTATAACTAGCCTGTGTTACTAGCCTATCTAACTAAAGCTGCTAGGTGTTTTAGAAGTAATAGGCAGGTATAGTAAAACACCTTTAAAGACTACAGAGCCTAGCTCTTAGAAAGATTCTAGGCACTTTTAGAACATCTTGTATAGCACTATAAGAAGTAGAAGTAGTGCTAGTACTACCTGCTATAAGGCTTCATACTACTATAAGAAAATATAGCTAGAAAACTACTTAAAAATAACCTTGTATATATAGCTTTTACAAAGCTTATATCTACGTTATAAAGAGAAGATTAAAACTCTACTATAGAGCAAGAAGCTACTTTTAATACACTAAGAAAAAGCCTGCCTACGCAGCTAATGCAGATTGTAGAGTCTATAGAAAAGGCTACACCTAGCACAAAAGAAGAAAAGCTATAGAACTAGCACTTCTACTCTTAGAACAAGACTATTGTTAAAGCTAAGACAACTAGAAAGAGTTATTAATAAGTAAAAGAGTTACTTAAGTTCCTTCTTATTTTATTATAGTAAAAGATTACATCTATATACATATAGTCTTAGAATTAATCTCTAAGAGTTCTAGAGAAAGAGATTAAAATCTAGGATTACAATCTGTAATAATCTGTTTTAACTTAAATAATCTAATCTAGCACTTATATAACGTGTTACCTTTACTACAATATACCTTCTAGAACTTCTAGTCTCTAATCAGTAATCTTAACGTTATAGATTTCTTATTAGTTTATTTTTTATATTATTTGTTTTAATCTAATTGCTACACACACAGCAGCTAAATAATTAAGGTCTAGAGATACTTACCTAATTAAGTTAACAACTAATTAAATACGTATAAAAACAACATAAAATTATATTAACCTTTTACTTTTTGTTTTTTAACTCTTGTTCTACAAGTTAATTGTTTAAATATAATGTTCTTATAATATACAATTAATCCTAACATCTTTTTTTCGCAATTAGTAATAGTTAATTTAAGAATCTTAATTAATATACGTATAGTATAATTGTAAGGCAGACTTAACAAGCACAAAAGAAAGCAATCTAGAAAGCTAATATATTTAAGAAGAAGTAAACAAAATAGCAGACAGAGCGCTACAAGAGGGTAGAGATAGCTACCTACTTATAGTAGGTAGTCCTAGGCTTCTAGGCTAGAGGTAGAAGAAGGCCTATACTTTAAAAGTAAAGTAAAAGTTAGTAGGATAGATTCTGCTAAGTTAGATAAGCACCTACTAGTAGGTTATGCTATCTAACTATAGCAGAAGTCCTAACACATACCTCTTTCTTATAATAAGCAAAAGTCCTCTAAGCTTATCTAATCTACAGGTGCTGTATAGCTGCTAGTAACTAGAGGAGAGAAGAAGAAAGAGACGAAGAAAGAGAAGAAAAGATAAAAGTAAATAGTATAGTAGTTAAGAAACTGTAGAGAAAACCTAGTAGCAGTTAACATAGAGTTTAGGTTTATAGTTTATATAGCGCTGTATATATCTCTCTAGATTCCTATATAGAAAACTAACTTCTAAGATTTTTTCTGCTGTATAAACCCTGTAATGCAAAAGTTGTACCTAAACCTATTTAGAACTTATATAAGAAGAGCAAGTAAGCTTAATAGCAATCTTACCTAGCTTATTAGAGGTTTAACTAATCTAAGCTAGTAACAGCTAGGTTAGGTGTGCTTTACTAGTAGGATTAGTTTAGTTATAGTGTTCTAAGAGCAATATATAGGTATTAAAGTAGTAAATAGTCTTTACTAAAAGGCAGAAGAATACTGTTATAAACATGCTAAAAGTAGCCTAATATTATACTAAACCTAAGTAAGCTTTTTAATTATAGTATCTTAAAAGCAATATATAGGTTTTAATATAGCGTGTAGTCTTTACTAAAAGGCAAAAAAATGCTGTTATTAATACACTAAAAGTAGCCTTATATAACACTAAACTAGAGTAATCCTGTATAGAGGTATAATAACTTACTATTTATAGTTACTAAGGTTTCTAAATTAGTTACTAATAAAGGCGTCTTTAGTTTATAGGGCCTAGTTTATAGGTATCTTAAGACTAGAGACCCTTAGCTTATCTAGATTCTTATAGTAATATAAGAACGCGTTATAGTATTTAAAGTATTATTTAGTAGGTTTCTATATTAGTAATTATAACAGGCTAAGCCTAGGTATTAGCTTCTTAGCGTACACTGCCTTAGCACTACTCTAGCGTGCGCTTTCTAGTATAGACTAGAGCCTTGCTATAGAGCTAATATGTTTAAATTAGAGTTATAAAAACTCTGTAACCTCTATCCTAGAGGTTGTTCTTTATTAAATCTATCTTGTATTTTACTAGTAAATTCCCTTAGAGGTTAGCTTCTTATAATTAGATTTAACCACTAAATAAGGATTAATAAGTAAGTTATTTAATAACACTACTAGGCATCTAGAGGAGTACAGTATTAAGCTATGTACTAGCAATAATAATTAATTAGATGTTAGGACTAAACTCTAGAACCTTACTACTACGTTAGTACCTAAGAATTAGTAGGAGGAGCTACTAGCTTACGTACTAGAACGCCTAACTACCTACCTATTATAGGTAACCTTACTTAAGGCTATAGTAACTATTACTAATACTAAGGCCTATCCTACTACAGACTCTAATCTAGACCTATAATAGGAAGATATTAGTAAGACTATACAAAGGCTAGTTAAAGCTTAGGTTTAAGCCTATATTGCATCTATAAGAGTACTAAATAAGAGTATAACCCTCTCTACCTCTGTATAAGCAATTAATAATAAGCTGTATTAGGCTATAAAGCTACTTAATATAGGTAAGTTTAGCAGTAACTAACGCGTGTATAGGACGTTTAAGTCTTAAATAAAGAACAATTTAAGGTCTAAAGAGGACTAAGAAGCTATTCTAGAAGTTGCCTATATATTTAACAGGCTAAAAGAATAGGCTACGTAGGTTAACCTATAATTAAAGAACTATAACCTAATAGGTACAACTACTTAGTTTTAAGACTTCCTAGACAAGTAGTACAAGGACTTCTTGTTTAAGAAATACTCTTAGTAGAAACTCTAGACTATTACTATAAAGAAGAGTAACTAGAGCGTTAAGTTTTTTAATATAGAGTTTATCTAACTAGCCTATAACACTACTAAAGAGGATAACGTAAAGAACCTTAAGACTAGGTATATATTTACACTCTAACTAGACCTCTAGGATAAGATAGTATTAGTAAATATTCTAGACAACTAGAACCTCTAGAGCCTTATAGTAAGAGTTTTAGAGTAGAGGTTAACCTTTGCAGGTCTAGAGTACTAATAAACAGTAGCTTTAGACAACACATATAAAGAGTAAACCTAGACAGTATAAACTAGAAACCTACTAAAGTCTACTCTAGAAAGATTAAGTCTCATAACTAAATATAAGTAGAGTACTTAACTTAAAAAGTTATAAACGAACAGAGGGTAGCTAATGTCTGTCTGAGATATAGGAAGAAGAGACACTATGTAAGCAGATATAATCTAGCTCTAGCTAAGAGACTAGAGAAGGTTTAGGTTAGAAGTATAATTGCTAAGGTTTCTAAAACTAATAATCTAACTAATAAAGGTTTAGAAAACTAGGAACTTCTGTTTAAAGGCGTAAACAGAGGTTAGGAAGAGAAATTATAAAGAAGGGAGAACTGTTCTAGAAGTTCTACTAGCAGTAGCTAGATATTAAGCCTATATTACTATATGTAATAGTACAAGACAACACTATAGCATATATATTAAATAATACTAGGTGTTTAATATATAGCATAGTCTCCTTTAAGTTTATATTATAAACTAACTTCTAATACACCTCTATGTGTAGACATAAGGTATTAGGCATAGCTAAGAAAGTAACCTAGGTAACTAATATTATAAGAATAAAGATTAATATAGATAGATATAGAGAGACCCTCTAGGTTATGTATTAGATAGAGAAAGAGAGTATAACCTTATTCTAGGAAGACTATAGATAGACAAGAGCAAAGTTACTATAGCACTAGCTAAGAAGTTATTATTTATCTACTTCTTATAGACTTAAGTAAGAAGTAGAGAAGGCACCTATTCTAACTAACTACCTACGCCTGTTAGCCTAGAGCTGTACTAGGCGCTAAGAAAGAGGTCTAAAACAGACTAAAACATAGAGCTGTTTACTGTATTAATAGCAGATATTTAGAAGGTTTTAAAGAAGAAGAAGCTAATAGATTCTTAAGACCTTCTTCTAGAGTTTCTAAAAGATAAGTTTAGGACGTTTATAAAGAAGAAAGCTAATAAGCTTACACTTTACTATAGTTCTAACATAGATTATATAATTAAGCTAATTAAATAAGATAGTAAACCTATAATAGTACTACAGAGACTACTATTTAATATATCCTATAAAGAGCTTCTAGTACTCTAATAACAACTTACTAGCTACTTAGACAAGAGCTTTATCTAAGTTAGTAAGTCTAGTGCTTCTACTCTAGTACTGTTTATTAAGAAACCTTACAGAGGTCTCTAGTTTTATATTAATTATTAAGCGCTAAATGCGATTACTAAGAAGAACTAGTACCTACTACCTCTAATCTATACAACTCTCTAATAGATCTTAAAAGTAACGTAGTTTTCTAAAGTAGACGTTATATAAGCCTTCTACAAGATTAGGATTGCTAAGAGAGATAAATAGAAGACAGCTTTCTAGACAAGATTAAGACTCTATAGGTAGCTAGTAACACTATTTAGGTTAGCTAATACCTTAAGTACGTTCTAACAGTATATTAACTAGGTCTTAAGAGAGTACTTAGAAAAATAGCACTCTGCCTACGTAGATAATATGTTAATCTACTTTAACAGCACCTAAGAGAAATATAAAGCTAAGGTTAAGGAAATTATCTAGAAGTAAGATCCTGTAGAGTTATATCTTAATAGAAAAAGAATAAGTTCTCTATTAAGAGAACTAAGTACTTAAAATTTATTATTAAAGTAGGTAAGGGTATCTAGATAGACTCTACAAAGGTTGCTGCTATAAAGTTATAAAAACTTCTAAAGATAGTAAAAGGAATCTAGAGCTTTCTAGGGTTTATAAACTTCTACTAATAGTTTATTAACTAGTTTTCTAGCATAGCAGAGCCTCTTATATACTTAACAGGAAAAAAAGCAATCTTTAAGTAGAGTAAACTCTAGTAGTAAGCCTTTAATACTTTAAAAGCTGTATTTACTAGAGAACTAGCACTTATAAACTTAAATAAGATTTAGAAACAGTACTAGAGTATAACATGTTAGAATTAGCAATAGGAGGAGTATTATCCTAATATAGGAAAGACAAGGTACTCTATATAGTAGTATACCTCTTAGCTAAGAACTCTAAGGTAGAAGTAAACTATACTATTTATAATAAAGAAATACTTGTAGTAGTTAAAACCTCTAGAAATAGAGTATAGAGCTAAAATAAGTAAAGAGATTTATAGTTATTACTAATTATAAAAACTTAGAGTACTTCTATAAAGCCTAACTCCTCTTAGAAAGACACGTTTAGAATTTAAGCCTTCTTAGCTAGTTTAACTTTACCTTTGCCTATAAGCCTAGTAAGGTTAATAACTAAGCAGACGCACTCTTAAGAAAAGAGGAAAACATCTCTCTATCTATAAGAGATAAGAAGACTAAGATAAAACAGTTTAAACTATTAAAGCTATTTATATAAGTAGTAAGAACTAGTATTAGCCTAATAGCTAACACTCTAGAGAGCTGTTACAGAGTAATCTATCTTAGGTTAAGCTTAGTATAAATAGTCCCTTATACTAGATCAATGCCTAGTATTAAACAGTCTATAGTTAACTATATATCTCTGTTTTTAATTATATTATTACTACTTGTATTGTTACCTTATCTCTTAGTAAACCTTGCCTTAGGGCTTAATATTCTGTTTAATCTTACACTAAGAGACAAAGCAGCAGAATCCTATAATAAGTATTACACTCTAACCCTAAGTAGAAGAATTAACCCTAGAGCTAAGAGAGGGAACTCTCTTTGTATTTATAGGCAAATCCTCTATAACAAGGCCTAAGGAACTCTAGAACAAAGCGTCTAGAAGCACTTAGTGTATAATATCTAACAATACGTTAAACGAGCCCTATATCTATCTTCTACTAGCTAGTATAAGGCTAACTAGGCTATATTAGGCTAGAGTAGTGTAAGATATTCTAATAGTTAACAAAGTAGACTAGAAGCTCTAAGAGTTAGAAGCTTAGTATAAGAAAGCTATAAAGCTTTAGAGAGTAGCACGCCTTTAGAAGATATAGGCTAAATATCTTACAGGCAACACAAACGCATTATAAACTACCTATAGTAGTACCTAACTTACTACTACAGTTCTAATAGTATTAATAGCAGGCTTACTATGCCTAGAGCTGCTACACGTGTTTATAAAGTATAGCTAAACAGACTACAACTACTAAAAGCGTAATTATAAGCAATACTTTAAAAGACTACCTGCTAACTTCCTATATAAAGTATAAAAGGTTAATTTTAGTATGTAATATCTTTTAGAGACTATAAAGAGTCTATAGGAGGCGTATTAAGCTAATTAGCTACAGTTGTCCCTATTATAGGCACTAACCTAGGTAACTATAAAAGCAGTTATACTAGGTTCTCTAGGTACTCTCTTAGAGAGAAGGTAGTAGGTATATAAAGCCTTAAGTAAGGCCTGTATGCTTACTTATAGCAATCTAACAGATCTGTTAGATTATATAAGGCCTTACTAGAAGAAGTTAAGCAACACTTAAAGCCTAGCACTATAAGTAATAGAGTATATCTATGTATTGCCTAAAGATGTCTAGAAGCAGCTCTTTATATACTCTCTAGAGAGAAGAGAGACTCTTACGCAGGTAGAAGAGGCTACTAACTAGATTTTCTGCTAAAGGACCTCTTCTAAGAACTATTAGAGCAAAAAACCCTAGAAGGAATATAAGAGTAGGAAGAATAAATCTAAGAGTAAAGAGAGATCTAAAAAGACTCCTAAACAGTTAAAAGAGGAAAGTTTAGGTTATTATAACTATAAGCGTACTAAAGGTAGGAAACTAAAACTAGAAAATACTAAAATTACTTATTTTAGTTATAGGAAAGTTAGACATTATATATCTAACTGTCTAAACCTAGAAAAGTCTAAGAAATCTAAAGAAGGATTAGACCTAGAAAAAGGTAAGAGGTAGAAGGTATAGATCTATACCTTCTTGCCTATATTTCCTACCTAATAGAAAGCAAGGATCTTAGTATCCTCTATAATGCATTATACCTATAACTAGCTTAATTATTAACAGTTAAGGCTGTAGTAGAGTCTTTAGGCCTGTTTAAGGCCTTAATAGACAGAGGTTCCTAACTAAACCTGCTATTAGCTGTAGTAGCAAAGAAGCAAGAACTCTAAGTTAATCTCTTACTCTAGGTTTTAGCTAAGAGAGTAGATAGGAGTAGTATACTAGTATATAGTACTATAACAGTTACAACTACTATTACAGACTTACAAGGAAAAAAAGAATCTAGTAAGATACTATTTATAGTTACAGACTTAAGAAAGTACAAAATATACTTAGGTCTGCCTTAGATTAACTAATATTAACCTAAGGTTAACTATATAAGCTAGTGTATATTGTTTAAGAGAAGTAAAGCTAAAGATTAGGCTAGTTTCTAAAAAATAGCAATAGAAGACGCTAAAGACTTTAAACGCACTATATAAGACCTAATAGTAGATATATATACGTGTATAGTTAACTTTATAGAATAAAGTAGAACAGAAGTACTTAAAGAGACTAACCTTTCTTAATAATACTATAAATACGCTAATATTACGTTAGAAGACAGTTTAAGAGAGCTTACTAAGTACAGCTTAAATAATCTAGCAATTAACATAGAAGAGGAAGCTGTACCTTCCTACTAGCCTCTGTATAGATTATCTAAGGCAGAATTAGTAGTACTTAAAAAGTATATAGCTAATTTTATAGCTAGGAGTTAGATAACCTAATTAAAATCCCTAGTAGGAGCCCCTATCCTCTTTATAAAGAAGAAGGATAGCACTCTAAGGCTTTGTATAGATTATTAAGGCCTTAACAAGATTACTATAAAGAATTACTATCTACTACTCTTAATTACAGAATCTCTAGAGCATCTAGCCTAAGCAAAGGTCTATACTAAGCTAGATATTAGAGACGCTTACTACAGAATTAGGATTAAGAAAGAAGATAAATAGAAAACTGCCTTTAGGACAAGGTATAGCTATTTTAAGTATATAGTAATACTATTTAGACTTACTAACGCACCTACCTAATTCTAGGCCTATATAAACAAAGCCTTAGTAGAGTTAGTTAATATAACATATATTGTCTACTTAGATAATATCCTAATCTTCTTAAATATAGAAGAGGAACATGTTAGACACGTTAAGAAAGTCTTAACAAGATTGTATAAAGCAAAGCTATCTATAAAGCTTTCTAAGTATAAATAGCATATATAGTACACAGAGTTTCTTAGATATATAGTATTCTTAGAAGAGGTTAGTATTAACCTAGAATAGGTTAAAACAATCTAGAACTAGCTAGTAATAGCTACTGTATGCAATATCTGTGTGTTTGTAGGTTTTTTAAACTATTACAAGAGGTTTATTACAGAGTTTAGCTATATTATACTACTCTTAACTATATTAATAAAAAAGTTACTAGAGTAAGCCTAGGGCAGGCTAGCTATAAAGAGGGAGGAAGGTTAACACCTAGATTTACTAAAAGAGGTAAAAGAGGCAGTAAGGTGCTTAAAAGACGCGTTTCTAGGGGTACCTATACTTGCTTACTTTAAGAGGGAGAGACTAATAAGACTAGAGGTTAATACCTTAGGTAGAGTAATCTTAGGTATCTTAAGCTAGAATAGCCTAGGATTAGATAACAAGGACTAATAGAGACTAGTTAACTTCTGCTTGCGCAAACTTATCTAAGTAGAGTATAACTATAATACCTATAACTAAGAGTTACTAGCTATAGTACAGAGTATAAAGCACTAGTAGTATTACCTCTTAGGAATCTACTTTAAGATTCTTACAGACTATATAAACCTAAAGTAGTTTATAGAAACTAAGGTACTAAACTACTAACAGGTTAGGTTGTACTTAGTACTAAGTTAGTATAACTTTGTCCTAAACTACAGACTAGGGAGTACAAATCTAGTAGATAGGCTATTATAAAGGCTAGATTATATAGCAGAGGTATAAAAACTATCTTAAATATATAACAAAGCTTTTATACAACTACTAAAGGATCTACTCTTAAAGAAGGAGGATTATACTTCTTAGGTGTTAGTAGGATAAACAAGAGCTGCTAAATATAAGGATATATTACCTAAAACAAAGATAGTTCTAAAGGAATTCTAGAAAGCTAATAGACGCACTTCTAAGGAACTTTAGACTATATAGGAAGAAACTAGTATAGAACTAGTTATAGAGAGTTAGTTAGATAAACTTAGTTCTAAGGCAGGTTAAAAGGACTTAGAACAAGGTATATCAGCTTAGTTAGGTATAAGACACCTTACTATGTCTAAAGAAAAGGCAACAGCGCTATAAGAGTGCTATAACAGCCTGCTTATAGGATATTTTAGCGTAAGAAGAATACTTAAAAAGCAGTAGCGCTAGTATAGGTAGAAGAATATAAGAGAGGATGTTAGCTAGTACTGCTAGAAATATGTGCTCTATAAGAGATTAACCCTAGCACAACATAGTCTATATAGATTGCTTACGCCTTTACTACTACTAGACAGGCTATAGGAACAAGCAACAATAGATTTTATTACAAAGTTGCCTCTAAGTAAGCTTACTAGAGTAGTTTATAACGTAATACTTGTAATTATATGCTAATTAACAAAGATAGCACACTATATTCTAGTAAGAGGAGATTAGAATAGAGTTAACTTTATACAAGCCTAGATAAGAGAAGTAATTTAACTCTATAGAGTTCTAAAACATATTATCTTAAACAGAGGTCCTCTAATAAATACAGGTTACTAGAGAACCTTCTAATACTACCTAAACTCTAAGAGGGTATTATTATCTGTGTATTATCTACAGACTAATAGATAGACAGAAAGACAGAATTAAACTCTAGAGCAGTACCTAAGGTGTTACTACTCTCTAGAGCAGAACAATTAGGCAATATAGATCTTAGTTATAGAGTTTACGTATAATAATAGCCTCTACACTACTATAAGAACTACTCTATTCTAAGTAAACTACAGGATAGCTTCTAGAGAGGCAGGTTAGCCTAGTATGCCTCTTAGGCAGGGAGAATTGCTTCTAGAGTTGCAGGTTGTAACTAAGGTGCTTATATTGTAAAGAGAGTGTAAGAAGAAGATACTTATAGTAAATGCGTACTAAGAGGTGTATTAAAACAAAAGCAGGCTACTAATACTATTTAGTATAGGAGACTAAGTAATAGTCTTAAATTACTATATAAAGTCTATAAGGCTAAAATAGAAGCTAGATTAAAAGTATATTAAACTAGGGCGTATAGTAGCTTAGATTAGGCTAATATTGTTTAAAGTAGACCTACCTAGCCTAAAGAGTATCTATCTAGTGTTCTATATATCTTTTTTAGAACCTTTTAATCCTAAAGAGATAATTCTACACCTAGATTACTAGATTATAGACACACTCTGCTCTTTTAGTAATAATATATAGAATATAGAAAGAATTATTAAAAGAAGCTAAGATAATAAAGGATAATAGCTATACTACGTAAAGTAGGCTAGATATAGCAATAAAGAGAATACATAGAAGCCTAGAGTAAACATTTCCTTTAACGCCCTTAAAGAGTTCTAGAGTAGAGAGAAAATCCTTCTAAAGAGATAATAAACCTTACAGACTATTAAAAGGCAGCTAGGATAGCCCCCTAAAAAGAAGAGGGATAGTTAGGCCTAGTAGCTAAAAAATTAGAAATCTCTAAGTTAGACAAGAAGAAATCCAAAGTTACCTTTACTATTTTTCCTATAGGGTTTTAGGTGTTTAATAGCACTTAGATCTAACAGAGAACAGAGTACGCTAGAATAGCCTATAATAGTCTAATATAGTTAAGAATATAGAAGAAGAGGTTATTATATATTATTAAAAGCTGTAGAGGTAGTAGGTATCTTAAAGCACCCTAGGTATAGTATTATAGCCTAGAACGCTACAAAATAACTAAGAATACTACAGAATTATCTACTATGTCTACTAGCAAATTATAAGGAACTAGGCTAAGTAAGAAGTGTATTATACTTCTTCTTCTTAGCCTTAATGCGCTTAGTCAGCTAACCCTTAGCAGGACTAGTAGCAGTATCTCTCTTAGTCTCTAAGGACAAAATCTTAACAACTAGGTTAGTAGTATAACTGTTTAACTCTCTTAATTTAGTGTTAATAACAGTACCTTTAGCCTAGTGTGTGTTAGAGTGTGCTATAATAACTAAGAATAGCTAAAAAGAGGGTAAACTTACCTTCTTAGTAGAGGTTAAGGCCTTAGTAGTAATCTTAGCATCTAACTTACGCTTCTAACTCTTAACCTTAGCCTAGATAGACACCTTATTACGCTTGTAACTAATAGGCTAGACATTAGTAATTAGGTTAGAAGTAGAAAGAATAGCACTAGAGTAAAGGTACAACTTTTTAGCATAAAAGCTATAGTTACTAGGAATAGTTAGTTGTTAGAGCTAAGAGAACTAGAAAGAGTAATTAATTAGTAAAAGAGGTAATTAAGTTCCTTGTATTATTATTGTAGTAAAGGATTACATCTATATACCTGTAGTATTAGGATTAATCTCTAAGTGTTCTAAAGACGGAGATTGTACTCTAGGATTAGGTTCTATAATAATCTGTAATAGGCTATATATTCTAATCTAGCACTTATGTAATGTGTAACCTTTACTGTAACACACCCCCTAGGAGCGCTAGTCTATAATTAGTGTTCCTAATCTTGCAGGTTTATTATCTCTCTAGTTTTCCTTATTAGTTGTCTAATTAGATTAACGCGTGTGCAGTTGCTTAATAATTAAGGTCTAGAAATAGTTGCCTAATTAGGTTAACTACTAAACAACTACGCATAAAACAACAACAAAAACATGTTAAGCTCTAACTCCTTATCCCTATACTCTCTATTAGCAAGTTACTTGCCTAACACTAACCTTCTTACAGTATATAATTAATCCTTATTTTTCTGCGCAGTTACTAATCCTAATTGTAGGCTCTGAATTAATATGCTTATAGTATAATTAATAATAACATACTGCTTAAAGGCTTGCAAGGTAGTAGTAAGAGAGGCGTATAATCTGCGCTAACTACTCTAGTAAAAACGAGATTAAAGACGTTAAACAAGACTCCTACAAAGTGCTAAGTAAGTGCCTTAAGCACTCTTGCTAATTCTAGTGTAAAGAGGATTAAGAAAGAGCGCAGTCCTGCAGCTAATCTAACTACTCCTATACCTTCTTAATTAGGCTAATCTTCTAGCGCAGTGATTAAGGTGTCTAATAATTAAGAGAGCAAGGGTAGTAAGTATAATTAATCTAAGGTTAATAATTAGGCGCTGTTTAATCTACGCAACAAGTTTAATGCC
>SATZ01000472.1:0-28862 GCA_004335205.1 Ascochyta viciae-villosae | reverse complement strand
TTACACTAGCAGATCTATAATACAGATCTGTAATTATATAAGTAAAGGCTACTAGACATAGATCTATAGTCTAAAGTGCTTACTCTTTAAATCTATACTGTTAATTATAGTAAGTCCTATATCTATTTAAAGTAAAAGAGAGTACCTACGCAGAGCACGTGTGTTACTACGTACCTACTACTAATATATACTAGGCTAATATTAACTCTACTGTCTAAATATACCTAATAACTATTATTCCTATACTATATAAAGACATAACAACGCTCTCTTACTATAGTAGACCTAGCTAAGTAACTTAACTTTCTTAGTGCGCTAACTATAACTAATAGTTACCTAGCGCTCTATACAGGCTCTAGGACGTAGTAAGGCACTTAATATATATATACTAAACACATATTGTTGTGCTAATGCGCTACTAAAGATATACTAAGAGCTATTATTACTAAAGTAGTTAAGTACCTTCTCTTAGACAATAAGCTCTTAGAAGGCATACTAAGCGCTAGTAACAAACTAGCCTAGAAGACTACTTAATCTGCACTGCTAAGGTAGCTAGTACAGACTTCTTTATAGAACACAGATAAACTATTTAGTAATAGTAATAAGACAGTACTCTATAAAGTAAGAAAAGAAGTAATACTATATATTACTTATAATGCTTAAGAAGAGCTTAAGATTAATAGTAGTATATACAGTCTTAACCTGCTAATTAAGTAGAAACACAGAAACAACTAGTTTCTCTATAGTTACAGTGTAATATCCTTACCTACCTACTTAGCTATAAGTATTACAGTAAGCTAGACATAGTACCTAGGTATAAGTAACGCTATGCCTTTTATTGTAAGCGTCTGTTTATTAAACATCTTCTTTAGTTATGCTAATAGCAAGGTAATTAAGCACGTTACTATAAAGAACGTACTTACCTCTAATATATTTATAAACAGAGTAAAGATAATAACTTTTATAGATATTAACTATAATTAGTTATAAGCTGCAGCTGCAACTACAGTTACTATAGATAAGAAGGATATATTACTAACCTTTAACAGCAATAGTATTAGGAACTAATATAAACTTAAGGTAGCTGTTAACAACTTTGTAAATAGTATCTATTAAGGCAACAACTTTAATATTACTGTACTAGTAGTAAACACTTACTCTAAGTAAGGCTAGCTAGGTATATAGATATGTTCTTTAGACTGTTAGCTATAGTATAATACTAATATATGCATAGAAACACGTATAAGTTCTTAAACTCTAATAAATACAAGAGCCCTTAGTCTACACAGTAATAGATACTTTACTAAATCTCCTATTAATATTAAAGAGCGTAGCAAATATAGCTTTAAGGAAGTTATAACTAGTAATAGTAAGCCTAATAGAGAGAACGCTAGTAGAGAGACTACTAGTAGAAGCAACTTGCCTGCTTAAGAGGAAACTGCAACCTAGTAGAAAAAGAAAGGAAAGGCACAGCTTATAACGCTATCTAGGTATTTAGATACACTATAACTACTAACACTAGAGTAGAACCTATTAGTCTAGTATAGTAACCTGCTAGTTATAGCAGATGCGCCTAATTATCTTATTAATAGAGATAACAGAGATAATAACAAAGACTAGGCAGACAAAATCCTTAAATTATAAGTATACTCTACTGTTAGTACAGTATAATTCTAACACTAACAGTATACAGAAGAATCTAAACAGCTTAGATACTAGGTTTAAGGTAATATAAGTAAGTCTAGAGAAGTAGCTAAGCGCTTTAAACACCTTTAGTGTTTCTATAAAATAACTGCATAAACAATACACTTCTAAAGAGCGTTTTATCCTAGTAGACCTAACCTTAGGCTTTAACTCTAACCTTAAGCTTATAGCTTATTAAGTAATTAGCACTAACGTTATCTATAATATAAACTTTAGCGTAAAGTATAGCTATGTTAAGTAAGACTATATAGAGATAGGTAAAACTATTTAGATTATCTGCGTATTTATAATAAACCTTATTCTTACTTATAAATACTACAAAGGTTCTACTCTGCTACCTACTTAGCGTATACGCCTTAACTTAGACAGCTTATTTAAGAGCTAATTGCTATAGATTAGGGTAATATTCCTATTAGCCTACTTAAACAGCGTTAAGCTATAGCTGCAAGATTAGGTAAAAGTCTTCTATAACAGCCCTATTATTAACTAGGCGCCCTTAAACTAGCGCCTAAAGATAATAATTCTGTATAAAACTAGTAAGAAGCTCTATTAGATCTATAGTAGAAAAGCTAATAGGCTATACTTTAAACTTACTATAGCAGATCTTATTATAATATTACTACGTCCTAACTAGAACAAAGTACATACTACTTATAGCTTCTTGTTAGATCTGTTAGATAGAAAATTTAGGCCTAATGTTACTTATACACAACCTAGTGCCTAGCCTAACCTCCTAGATACTACAACAAGCTAACTAAGCTTAACTAGCGTTAAGTATTTTATTATATCTACTAATAAGAGTTAGCAGAGCTAAGTATACAATATAGTTACTATAAACTTTAAGAGTATTATTAAACTAGACATAAATATTAAGAAAATACCCTATACACACGTTAAAAAGCTTAGAGATAGCATTATAGCCTGTTAAAAGGCTATCTACAAAAATATAAAGAATAGTAAAGACAGTATACAGAGTAATTAGGCTATATAGAAAGCTACTTAGATTAACTATAAAGGAGACCTAAAGACTGTAACAATAGTCTGTAATCTTATATACTTAGTATAAGTAATCTGTAATAAAATTTCCTTAGCTAGCAGTAAGAATACTATAACCTATATAGGTATTATTAACTCTTTTATTTACAGTATTAAAGACCTAGCACTATATCTAGCCTTTACTACAATTACAGGCTTAGCTATAGCTAATAGCATAGTTACTATGCTAGTATTTAGGCTTAAGGCTCTAAGACGCGCAGATCTAGAATAGCAGAAGTTACTAGATAGGGCTATCTAACTCCTCTAAAAGTGTAACCTAAAGAAGACACTTAAGGTTTAGAAGGATTTTAAAAAGACTTCTAGAAGAAACAGTAACCTGTTAATAGCAGAGAGGATTAAAAAGGACCTATAGATACAGGAGGTTCTTAAGATTATTACAGAGATTATTAGAGCTTACTTTATTAGGCGTAACTACAATTTAGTTAACAGATAGAGTTAAAAGCTAAACTTAATAGACTGCACTCTAAAGAGTTAGTACGTCTCTGTTATTTACTAGGAAGTATATTATAAAAAGCTTAGAAATATAGAGCAGACTATTATTGCGCAGATTAAGATAATTAATAATAAGGCACTTAAGAAATAGTAAATGCTTAGTAGTAAGAGTTTAGAAAAACCTAAATCTAAACCTTAGTCTGCTTTGCGTGTAGACCCTTAAAGTTACTAAAAGGCTAAGATCCTATTAAGCTTCCTAAATTTTCTTAACATAATATACAAATACTAGAGTAACTATCTAGACAAAGATCTACTTATTAGTGTAGCAATAACATAGAGTAACAACCTTAGCAAGACTAATCTCTAGCTAGATAAAATACTTAAGAACCCTACTAAGATTCTTAAGTTAATTATCTTTAAGGCTATTAATAAGATCTGCAAGGGCTTAGCTAAAATAGATTATATATTACATATAGCAAGAATAACAGAATATAAGAAGACTATAGCTCTAGACCTAAGGAAGGATTAATTAGACTATTAACCTGTTACCTTTTAAAGTAAGTATTGCATTATATTAAATATGCAGTTATATAAAGTAATTATATATGCAGTAAGTTATATATCTAACTATTACTTATACTCTTAGTAATAGTACTAATATACTTATAGAGAATAGTTAAGGAGTTTAGGCAAGCTATAATTACCTAGGTAGGTAAGAGTGTAGATAAGAACTTAGAAGTGTTAAAGTAGCGTAACTACTATAACACTAAAACTAAGAAAGTTAACAACTAAGTCTAGTACATAGTAGCTAGACTAAAGATAGTCTGTTAGTCTATTAATCTTATTAAGGGTTATATCTTTAAAGGTCTAGAACTATACAGTATTAACGCTAAGGCTAAACAGTACAGGTACTGTAGCTATTAAATTAGCTAAGTAGCGCTAGAACTTGTGCTTAACTACTTAGTATACTTAAGATTATATATTAAGGAGTTAACGTATTAGAGGAATATAGTAAAGAATAAATTTACAGAACAGTACTATTCTACACAGCTTAATAAAATTAAGGAATTAGCTTTTGCTATAGCAGATAAGAAGGTTTAAATTACTAACAGTGCTGTTAACTTAAATAGAATAGGAACAGTGTATAGACACAAATCTAATATCTTATATAAGTAGACTATAAGTAGCTACCTAATAAGAATATAAGATGTGTTTAAACTACTGCCTTTATAAGTAAGTTAAAGACCTAAGTTATTACTGTCTCTATAGTTTCTATACTCCTACTACAGTATACTAACAGTTTGTTTACATATATTATACTCTTAACCTAATACAGCTATAGTATATCTAGTAAAGGAATATTAGAGTAGCTATTTATATTCCTAAATACTAGTAAATATAGCTTTCTACTTAATGTTTAGCTTTCTAAACAGCACTTAAAGGAAGGTTATGCTAATAATTAATAAACAGGCAATATAGAACGCACTATACTGTGCTAATAGTACATTTTAGAGTACTTATCTTACTATATAGTCTATATAAGTTTTACTATACTACGCACGCTCTTTTACCTTTACCTTAAATATCCTTACGTTATAAAGAGGCCTATCTAGCAGCTACCTATAATAAATAAGCCTCTACCTACCTTGCTTTCTAACACCTGTAAACTGCCTCTGTTATCTTTACTTATAAGTTACCTATACCTACTACTTTACTCTATAAGACCTACTCTCTGTTATCTTTGCTTATAAGTTGCCTACGTCTACTACTTTACTATACAAGATCTGCCCTCTAATATAGTAAGATGTTGCTGCTATAGCACTGCCTAAAGCTAAACACCTGCTGCTTAAGCTAACTACAGCAAAAGAGTAGCAAGCACTTATATAATAAGAAGGAAAAGGCTGTTCTATAATCTAAGCTCTTACTATAGGCTTTAGACTAAATAAGGAAAGCCTTAAGTAAGTAGGCCTAGACCTAAACACTAAAATTAAATTAGTATAAGGATTTCTAGCACTTATATAGAATTACTGTAGATTAAAAGTAAAGGGCTCTTAAAATTAGACAGATATAGATAAGAAGACACGCAAGGTTAAAGAATAGCTGTCTTAAAATAGTAAGTAGGCGCATCTATTTAGTAATAAGAATGTAGAGGCGCTACTAGTGCTAAAGAAGAAGGTAGTAAGGAAACTAGTTTTTAATACAAAGGCTAGAGTATATAAGAACATAATTAAAATAGAGACTAATATTAAGATAGAGCTTTTACTAACAAAGAAACTACAGGACAGATTGCCTTTATACTTACTATTTCTAACCTAAACACTAACCTAATCTCTAAGATGCTTTTTCTTTCCTCTAACTATACGTGTAAACACTTAGATAATATCTAGTGTATAACTGTATATACTAGTTAGCTATCTACTACTCTAAGACTGTATTAGTAACCTCCTTTAATTTAATATTAGGCTTATAGATTCTTAAACATAGGCAACAATTATAAGACTGCTGTTTTACTTTATACTTACAGATATTAGCATCTTAAAGACAGTAACAGGCAGCTTTACTAGTAATAACGTAACAAGAATAAACCTTATAGAATTTGTATAGTATAAGGTCTTACTTAAGATTGTAAAATTATAGAAGAAGTAAGGATATAAAACAGAACTTATATACAACCTAGGTGTTCTACTAGTTAACAGAGACAACTTTATAGTTACTATAAATAAGTTTATTTATAAGCTGTATTAGCACACTAATCTGTGTATAACTCTTATACTTTATACTTATAATACTAAAGTAGTAGGTATATATATAGTGCATTTACAAATATACTATAGCTAATAGTTAGTTAAGAAGATAGAACAGGCTACAGTAAAGGGCACATAGAGTAGAATCTCTCTCCTAGTAAGTTATCCTCTAAGTAAGTTACTTTGTTTCTAGTTACTAATAAGAGGTAGTTATTAATAACAATAATAATAATTTTAATAATATCTAGCTTTTACATCCTAAGCCTTTCTTAGAACAGTAAGGTATGTATATAATATTAGTTTATCTGCTTAAGCAAACTCTAGCTAACAGTATAATTATAAAGTTTCTTTTAGTGTAAGCACATTTATAGAATAGGTATAGTGCCTACCTCTACTCTTTAACCTTGCAGCTGTAGGAAAATCTCTAAACAGGAAAAAAAAAGATATGTAAGAGTATATAAAGAGTGCAGAGAAAGGTATAGAAAGTAGAGGAGATGTAATAGGCAACCTATTTAATAGTAAGGCAAAGGATTGTAGAGAGCGCTTATGCAGAGCAGCAGCAGTAAAAAGTGCAAAGTAGATAAGCAACTTATTTAGCACTACCTAGCTAATAAATAAGTAGAGAGACGCTGTTAGTAGTAGTAATAACAAGTATATTAAAACATAAGAAGCTAAGGTTAGTAAAGATAAGTTGCATATAGAAAGCAGAAATAATATAATTAATATAGATATAGGATAAAGATGCTATAGAGGAGTATAAGATATTGTTATAATAGATAATAAGCTCTCTGTACATGCAAGGCAATAGAGGAATTCTATACATATAATAAGACACTTCTTACTAAAACAGCTTTATCTGCTTAACTATAATACTATAGTAATTAACATAATATACTGTTAGAGTTAAACTGTTAACTATAGTTAGGTTCCTTCTAATAGTTAGTTTAGTGTTTACCTTAGCTATAAGGTTAGTAGGCTTATACACTAGCTACTATACTAGTACGCTTAACACTTATAATATCTTTCTTTCCTTAAGTTGTAGGTGTTTTATCTAACTACTTCTACTAACTTGTTGTAGAATATTAAATACATAATTAAGCAAGAGAAAGTATAAGCAGGCGCTAACAACAGTAAGAAAGAAGTACTGCTTTGTTTATCTATTAAGGTTAATAAAAGAGAAAAGAAGAAGCAATCTAATTCTAAAAGTAATACTAACTTCTAGGCTAACTCTTCTAGAGATACTAATATTAAGGCTAGAGCACTAGAGAGTAATATGCAGTAAGAGCTTGCAGGTTATAACTAGCAGTACAGTATTAGTAGGCTTACTTATTAGTCTTTAAACTAGCTAAACTAGCTAAACCTACTAAAGAGCTAAGATATACTTTATTTTCCTACTTAAACTGCTGCTTCTGCTTCTATGCAGTATAGCCCTATTAAGCTACTAAATAAGAGTAGTAGTAAGTAGTAAGTTTTATTATTAACTATAGTTGTTAATACTCTAAAGCTAGCTAAGAGAGATACTACACGCCTAATAGTTATCTTATTAATCTCTTCTCTAGTATCTCTAAAACTAATGCTAATACTATTAGTTAAGCCTATTCTCTGCGCAGATATCTCTATCTGCCCTCTCTTTAAACTAACAAATCTCCTCTACACATACTACAGCAGCTCTACCTACTATAAGCTATACCTCTCTAGTGCCTATAAATTTAAGACTACTAGTATTAGGCACTGCAGCTTCTGTAGCCTAGCGTACTATAGCTATAGCTATATATACTAACATATTATATTTAAAACATAGGTATATAATATACTCTAAGCACTTAAGAACTTAACTAAGAAGAAAGAGCTTATTAACCTTATAATAAATTACCTCTACAGTATTAAAGGTACCTTAGTACAGTAGAGACAGCAGGACTATAAAAAGGCTGTAGGTATACTAATAATATTACAGTATTTAACAATACTGTTACTTCTGTAACTAGGACTAGGCTACTACTACAGGCTACTGCTAGTAGATCTGCACCTTCTACAGATCTAATACCTAGACCTTCTTAGCTAAACTAGTATAGTAAGCACAGCTAGGGCTAGTATAGACTAGATATTCTACCCTATTAACAGCAGAACGCGTAGTAGATAGCAGTTTCTAGTAGCTATAGAGCAGGTTGCAGACAGCTACGCTAAGAAACTATCTAAGTAGAAGAAGTATAACTAAGAAAAGACTACAGGTATACTAGGTAATATTATAGCAACTAGCAATGCTAAAGTTTCTATAATATAGGCTAGAACCTTGTTATAAGTAGGTATCCTAGTGCATAGTTAACTGTCTAGTTTATAGTTTTAAGATAACACACTTGTATAATATAAGGATAACAGCTCTACTATAGCTAAGAGTTAAATACAGTAACCCTTAAAGTAGTAACTAGACGCTTAATATAGATATAAAGGTTAGATATATAATAGAATAGACTAGACTTTAACATTATAGTAGTAAGAGCTAGATATATAATAGTTTTAATAATGTGTTTATTAGCTGTGCTTAGCTCTAAATAAGAGCGTAGCAGTATTATATATAGCCTACTCTACTAGTATAGTATAAGCAGAGGCTCTTAGTGCTTAATAGATTATTGCTATTAAAGAGTGCATAGTTAATAGGTTGTAACTAAGCAAGTAAGATAAGCGTTATTAAAAGTTTTATAAGTATAAAGAGGCAAGTAGTTTTGTATTTAGATATATAAGAGCTAGGAAAAGATAAAAGAGAATGTAATGCATACTAATAAGGCACGCTATATATACTATAAAGCAAAGTACAGTAAAGGCGTATACTATACTAAGGAGTATAGTATAGTAAGAGTATATACTGTACTATAGGACAGAGTACAGTAAGAGCATATACTATACTATAAGGCAGAGTACAGTAAGAGCATGTACTATACTATAGGTTAGAGTATAGTAAGAGTATATACTGTACTATAAGGCAGAGTATAGTAAGGGTATATACTGTACTATAGGTTAGAGTATAGTAAGAGCATACACTGTACTATAAGGCAAAGTATAGTAAGAGCACGTACTATACTATAAAGCAGATTATAGTAAGGGTACGTACTATACTATAAAGCAGAGTATAGCAAGAGCATATACTATCTCCTTAATAGCAATCCTAGTGTATAGACTATAATTAATAACTTGTTATATAACTGTTTAAGGTTGTAGCAATATATTAAACGCAAATTAGCAACGTTAGTGTTATCTAGTAAACGTTAAGTAGGTATTAAGACTGTTTAGAAAATATAGAGCAGGTGTTAAGGCTGTTTAGAAAACGTAGAGTAGGTGTTAAGGCTGTTTAGAAAACATTAAGTAAGCGTTAAGGCTGTTTTAAAAACATAGCAGGTTATATCTATTAATACGCTAAACACAAAAGTTCTATATAAGCAATTTTGCAATTATAGTATAAGAATTGCAGTAATAATATTTATCTAGGTAATTATTAAAATATATAAGCTGTAGTATAGATATAGTGTGTTTTGCGTACAGATAGAATGTAAGTTCTACTAATACTATAGCCTATAGTACACTTCTATGTTTTCTTAAAATTAAAATAGCAAAATTTTTTCCTAATACAGCAGCTGCTTCTCTACTAGCTTCTTTCTATACACTCTGTTGCACTATATATATATATACTTAGAGTAGGTAAAGATAGATAAGAACTATATTATCTGCCTAGTTTGCTTTTTAGTAGTATTCTTCTTAGTTAATTAGATTAGCATACTGCTTAAGAGGTAGAGTAAGATTTAGTACGTTAAGTAGATAAGATAGAGGTATTACTCTATCTATATATCTACTCTCTAGTAGCTAAGCTAACTCTTAATAAAGTTAAAGCTTTGCTATAGTATAAGCTAGAACAGTAATCTTACTTATACCTTACACTTAGTGCTGTTGCCCTAGAAAAAAAGTAAGTCTAGTAGGTTAGCTACTTTTATAATGCGTATCTAGTTACTAGTAATAATATATAGTAGTGCTTAAACGCTGTTCTTAAGGAATAATCTGTGCATACTATAGTAGTAGAATAGAATATAGCTGTTTTACTTTATAGCAGCCTATATTAGCTCTAAGTGTATTTTATATACTACTAGCATTACTAACTATATATTAGTGTTAAACTAGTTTAAGTTAAGAGTAAATATATACTCTAACTACTTTTTAAGTAGCTAGAGGTTCTACTTTATATTATACTGCGTAAACTACTAGGTAGCCTAGTAGAAGCAGGTGTATATATTGCTAAGGTTCTTTACTACTCTTTATTAGCGCTTATACTTAGCGTATATTAGTATATTTTCTATAAGTATATTATTACTATACAGCTAGGTAAGCTGCTTAGACGCCTAGCTAAACTTAAGTAGGAACTAGCTAAGCCTATAGTTAGCTATAGTCTGCTATATTATTAGTTCTTCTCTTACTATAATATCTACTCTGTGTGTCTACTTCTAGCAGTTCTTAAACAGCAGTAACTCTTTAGCTAGCAGGTTGCTACTATAGCAGAACTATAGCACTTATAGTACTACTACTATTACTATTATCTCTTCTAGTAAGATACTTAGGCCTGTGTTAGTAAGCGTGTGCTTATATAGTATATAGTACTTATTTATTTACACACAGAGGAACCTAAATAGTACCTATAAGAGTTTAATATAGTATATAAGTAGTAGTAGAGCATTGTTAGTATTACTATTGCCTTTATAGTCCTACTCCTTCTATAGGCTGTATATATTGTTTATTATAGCTAGAGATATACAATACTCTTTACGCGTGCTGTATAACTGCTACTAGCTATCTCTAAGGTATATAGTAGCATACTGCTTGCTATGCACGTACGTAGTAGTATAGACCTTCTTATTAAAAAAAATACTGCTTCTCTGCTTCTGTAGTAAGTAGACATAGTAAAGATTAAGTACTAGATTCTCTATAGCCTAGTTATTAAATATATACACCTTAGATATATTAAATAGTAACTTAATAGTACTATAGAACTGTAAGTATACTAGCCTATCTATATTCTTCTATTTATATAGTTTTATTAACAGTGTTAGGCCTATAGTATCTTATATAGTTACTTATAGGTACATTATTACCTACAGACTACCTCTAGCCTATATACCTTCTACTAGGAGCTTTACCTATATATATATATAGGCCTCTAGGTAGTAGTACTTCTAGAGAAACATCTTTACTTTAAAGTTATTAGTAATAGTATTATATAGCAGCGCATAATCTCTTAAGTATACCTTCTTTACTATGTCTATAAATATATAGCTTCTGCTATAAAACTGCAGGTTAGTAATCTTATTCTACACTATCTTCTACGCCTAGTAGGTAGTTACTAGACTAATACCTAGCTTTTATATATAGGTAAGCTTTATGTTCTTAGCGTTTATAAAGAGTATAGCACTCTTAAAGTAACTTAGGCCTAGATTCTTAGTAATTTTCTTAAGAATTAATGTCTATAGCCTATTTAGGTATTTAGCCTGCAGTGTAAGCAGCAGGATCTGCTCTTACAAGCTATCTTTTTTCTACTTAGCCTTTTTTAACATTATAGTAATATCTATAGCAGTAATGTTATCTAAGTAGAAATAGTACTTTATTCTAGCTGCTAGCACTAGAGTATTAAAAGCAGAAAGCAGCACTGCGTCTAACTAGAGCTACTAGTTTTACTTACTAAGAAAGTTGCTATACTTATACAGACTCTCTAGACGCAGCTTAGAGAAGAAGATATATACTAGTAGTAACTAGATACTACCTGCAACTACACTAAAGTAGTAATATAGGATCTTATATAGTAGCAGTATAGTTATAGTTAGCTTATTATAAGCGTTATATACTCTAACTATTAGCTTAAAGTAAATGTTAGTATCTAGGTTAAGAGTAGTATATACTTAAGAGTACTACTTAATTCCTCTCTGTGCAAACGCTAGGCTACTAGAAAAGCAGTATACGCTGTCTATATTAAATGTTACCTTAATACTATGCTTCTTCTTACTCTTATTATAGTGCTGCTCTAGGTATAGGCTGTAAGGCAGGCTTTTATTACGTGTACCTACGTTCTTAGAGTATGTAGCTAGGCTTATACTCTTAAATACAGCCTTTAAGTTAAGCTCTTTAAGTAAGAAAGACTATTTTATTATTATCTTAAGATTATTAATTATATTAGGAAGTAGTTAGCTCCTGTTATAAACTGTACTAAGTAGGCATATAATCTGCTTAAGACTCTTATAGATTAAGTGTATATTAGGCTACTTATAGTACTTCTAGTGTCTTTTCTTTACTTTCTTATACTCTTTATATGTATAGCTCTAGAATTTCTGCAGTTGCTTTATAAGCTTATACACTGTTTACTCTATAGGTAGTATTACTAGGCTACTAGCTCTAGGCGTGAATTATATAGATAATACTGCTTATTTAATACCTAGATTAGGTATATCTTGCTGTTCTAGTGTTGTAGTAGGCTAAAAGCTAATGTTTTAGCTAGATAGTATACTACAGGTTAACAGTTAGTTAAAGAAAAACTGTAGTAATTAAGGTATCTACCTTAAAGAGACACTCTGTATAGGAGGCACTTTAGTAAGCTACTATATATAACTATTACTTAATTATTATCTTACTATAGAGCTAATCTAGAATAGAAGTATATTGCTTTATATTAGAAGCAGGATTCTGCGCTAGCTACCTTTGTTTCCTAACCTAGCTAAGAACGCTGCTCTTTGCTAGACTAGTGTCTAGGGCCTATAAAGAGTGTCTTCTAGTATATTGTTACTATTCTTTATAATAGATGTAGATATGTAACTTCTACTATTAGTATACTTAATATTAGATAGTAACTCTATTAACACATTCTTAGCTCTTAGATCTATCTTCTCTACTTATTATATAACATATACCTTGTGTTTATTTAGCTTATAGGCTTATTCTCTATTACTTACTTAAAGTTAGCTAGTAACCTCTATAGCCTTAATGTTATTATCTACAAACAGCATTAAGGGTCTCTTATTATCTCTATCTTTGTCTTTATCTAGAGGATTATAAGTAATAATTATATTAAGGCTAATATAAAGGCTAACGCCTAGCCTAGTTATAGCTAGAATATTAGGGAGTGTAGGTGTATAGAGGACAAAGTCTAGGTAAGTTACTTATTACTTTCTGCGTAATTTTAATACGCAGTAAGTCTTCTACCTTACTTCTACCTTCTCTTTATTAGTAATATACTTTCTTAGTTTTTTTTATAGTATATTAAACGTTATATGTTGTCTTAGCTTATCTAAAACGTAGTTTAAGAAGGTATTTAGAAGTTAGCACAGGAAAAAGGTCTAATATACAGAAGATTTAAACTAAAACTAGATTAAAGTACCTAGTATCTACTTTCTATATTAATTTAACTTGCTTAGAGCGTTTATATAGTAGGTACTATAGTTTCTTATATAAAGCTAGCAAAGAAACACTCTTGTAATTCTTATTTAGTAGCTAGTATAGGTAGTAGGCAATAATATTACTATTATATAAGGTAGGAACGCTGTAAAGTATAGTTCTATAAGTTGTAATTCACTTATAAAGCCCTGTTTAGCCTGTTTAGAGTTAGCTAGAGTAGTTACTAGCTATATAGCACTAAACCTAGAGGTAAATAATAAAAACTCTTTTTAGCCTAGTATAACCTGTGTTCTACACTGTAATAACACCCCCTTTTAGCTGTAATAACTTAATAACTATACCTTAGACTATATTTTAGAAGAGTATATTATCTTTACACAATTATACACTCTTAATTTAACTTTGAAATATAGAATTTAACTCTAACTCTAGCTAATACTAGGTTTTTTAGTGCCTATAGGTATATACGTAAGTAAGTTAAGATAAAAGTATATTACATTAACTAGGTTACCTACACGTATTCTTTAAGGTACCTAGAACCTATAAAGTATATTTTCTATTTTCTATTCTTACTTTGCCTTTTTTACTGTTTTAATGCTATTTAAACCTTTCTTTACTATTTAAATCCTTCTTCTTAAAGTATCTTCTCCTTCTAGCTAGTAGCAGATATAACATTCCTCTACGCTAGATAAATAGCTTAACACATTCTATAATTATGTAAGTAAACGTTTTTAAATTAGTTATAAACTATACTTAATTATTATAGTAGTAATGTTTATAGCTTTATTCTTAAGGTTTATATTAGTTTAGTTTAAAAGAGTCTTCTTCTTATATACACTAGCATTATATTTAATAATAGTAGCCTAGTAGAGACTAAATTCGTTAATATGTTTAAGGAAAGCTGTCTCTTTTCTAACTATCTAATATACTCTTTTCTATGTTGCTATTATACGTTAGTAAGATTACTAGACTTATACATCTACCTAGTAGCTATCTAGGTTAGAAAGAGGTCTATTGTATACTATAGTTAGACTTATAGAGTAAATATTAGAAGTGCTAAATAGTAAAGAACTTAACCTAAGTTAGTGCTCTAAACAATTTGCACAGGTTATATATTAAGTTACTTAGTTTATACAATAGAAGAGAACCTAGAGCAGCTCTTTATTACTTTTAGCTACTTAGATATTACTAGATTAAGAGGAATTAATTAATATAGAAAGAGAGAGAACAGAGGATAAACTAGGTAAATATCTTATTATTAACTATTTAGAGCTGTTCCTGCAGTCTTTAAAATTGTCCTTAATTAAGATTAGTATAGAAGAGTAGCTACTATCTACAAGACAGTTTAGGGCTAGGCTAATAACAGCCTTCTAGAAGAATGTATTATAAGAATATAACAGCCTTATATCTCTAAACAGTAGATAAGAAGGTATAAAAGAGAACTCTGTGTTTTCTACCTTAAGCACTAACCTGCTAGAGCGTTGCAAAGCTAGTTGTCTAATTAAGCTATAGAACACTTTAGGTACTATAGAAAGCACAGCCTGTTAGCTAGACTGTTTAGTATTCTAGCTTTGTAGTTATACACTCTTAGGGGTAATAATAGTTTTAGAAGTAGAATTATAGGACTAATTATTAAGAGGCAGCCTAGTATAGTTAATTAGAGATTCTTTAGACAATAGAGAACGTAGTTTATTATCTAGTAATTTAGAGAATTTATTACTAAACTTAAATCTTTTTACGCTAGGCAACTAATAGAAGATAGCTCTAGGTTTAAAAGAAGGTTGCTTTATAGTTAGTGTAGGCAATATAAGTAGTGTAGAAAGGATATAAAAAGGTAAGAAGGTATACTAGTAAGAAGAAAGCAGTGCCTTTACAGGATTAGAGAGAGAGACAGAGTTCTTAACTATAGAGAGCAGAGTAACTATAACTAGAAAGTAAATTAATATTGTGTTTAACAGTGCTTAGCTTTAAGTATTAAGCATTAGAAGGGGTTTATATAGTAGAGTAGAGTAGAGGTAGTAGTTATATAAAGGGTTAAGGTTAAAGAGATTAAGCAAATTACATTTCTTATTAACAGAGGTATAATAAGCATAGAAATAAAAAAGCTAAAAGGCTAAATAGAGAGGTAACTAAGAGCTTTCTACCTTAGGTATACTAACTCTTAGGAACACCTTAGAGCAACTATAGTTACCTCTTAGCGCCTACGTATATATATATATTCTCTTAAATCCTTAAGAGCTTAACCTCTAAGAATTTATCTTATTTTATTTAATACTATATATTTTTGTTCTATCTCTCTTGCCTACCTACAGTTACCTTATAGAAAGTACTAGTAATAATAGCTATTATATAAGTATTAAGTGTTAGTTAACCTATGCTTATAAGGTTTAAATAATAGAGCCTTTAGATAGAGAGGGCTAGTAGAAGAGGAGAGAGAGAAGGAGTAGGTTAAAGTTTAAGAGTAACCTAGCTGCTTTATAACCTACTGTTAACTCTAATATAAAGCTAAGTAGATATAAATAAAATAGGGATACTTATAATGCGTTAGTATCCTTATATATATATAGAGGTAGGTAATAATAACTCTTTTTAGCTTAGCGTGACCTGCGTTCTGTGTAGCAGCACTTATGCTAGTAAATAGGTACAGCGTACTACAGAGTATAGTAGAAGTAGAGAAGAGGCTGTATAGACTAGTAGTAGGTATAGGAGAGAGGCTGTACAGACTAGGAGTAGGTGTAGAGGAGGAGCTGTATTAACTAAGAGTAGAGGCAGAATAGAGGCTGTATTAACTAGTAGTTAGAGTTAGGTAGAGTAGAGCGTACCTAAGAGGCACCTAACTGTAATAATTATATGTAATATTACTTAGATCTCTTAGATCTCTCTTAGATCTCTTATGTCTCTCTTAGATCTCTTAGATCTTCTAGATAAGTTAAGAATTAATCTAATCTAACTAGCTAGATCTTTCTTAGATCTTTTAGATAAGTTAAGAATTAATCTAATCTAACTAGCTAGATCTCTCTTAGATCTCTTAGATCTCTTAGATAAGTTAGATCCTCTATTACTTAATATACCTAACACCTACTACTAGTCTGTACAGCCTCTATTCTGCACCTACTCTTACTATATATAGAGCCTGCCCTATACCTACCTCTACTACATGTAGACTCTACCTAGCTCTAACCCTCTTAGCAGGAGGTTAGCGTAGGTAGGTGCTAGGTAGAAGTAGAGTACCTTACGTAACGTACTTAACTCCTACCTAGACTATACCTATTTGCTAGCCTAGTAGCACTACCCTTTAACAGCTGAATAACTATAACTTAGATTATAGTTTTATAAGTTGTAATTAACTTATAGAGCTTTGTTTAGGTAGTATAAAGTTAGCTAGTAGTTGCTAGCTGTATAGTAGTAGGCCTAGAAGTAAGTAATAATAACTCTTCTTAGCTTAGCGCAACCTATATCCTATATAGTAGTACTACCTCCTAACAGCGTAATAACTACAACTTAGATTATAGTTCTATAAGTTGTAATTAACTTATAGAGCTTTGCTTAGGCAGTATAAAGTTAGCTAGAGTAGTTACTAGCTAGGTAGTAATAGACCTAGAGGTAAGTAATAATAACTCTTTTTAGCTTAGCATAACCTGTGTTCTATACTACAGTACTACCTTCTAACAGTATAATAACTATAACGTAGATTATAGTTCTATAAGTTGTAATTAACTTATAGACCTCTATTTAGGCAGTGTAAAGTTAGCTACAGTAGTTACTAGCTAGATAGTAATAGACTTAGAGGTAGGTAATAATAACTCTTCTTAGCCTAGCATAACCTACGTTTTATACTGTTGTACTACTCTCTAATAGTGTAATAACTACAACTTAGATTATAGTTTTATAAGTTACTATTAACTTACAGAGCTCTGTGTAGGCAGTGTAAAGTTAGCTAGAGTAGTTACTAGCTATAGAGTAATAGACCTAGAGGTAGGTAATAATAACTCTTCTTAGCCTAGTAGTAGGTAATAATAACTTTTCTTAGCTTAGTATAACCTGCGTTCTATACTGTAGTACTACTCTCTAACAGTATAATAACTATAACTTAGATTATAGTTCTATAAGTTGTAATTAACTTATAGAGCTCTATTTAGGTAGTGTAAAGTTAGCTAGAGTAGTTACTAGCTGTGTAGTAGTAGGCCTAGAGGTAGGTAATAATAACTCTTCTTAGCCTAGTAGTAGTTAATAATAACTCTTCTTAGCTTAGCGTAACCTGTGTTCTATACTACAGTACTACTCTCTTTTAGCTCTTATAACTTAACAACTAGACCTTAGACTGTAATTTAGAAGAGTACGTTCTCTTTATATAATTATATACTTTTAATTCTACTCTAAAATTTAAAATTTAATATTTTAATATTTATCTAAATCTAGGCTAGTTTTCTCTCTTCTATATGTGTAAGTTAGAATAAAAGTGTATTATATTGCTTAGGTATCCTACACGTGTTCTTTACGTTGCCTAGAACCTATATAGCGCAGCTTCTATTTTCTGTTCTTGCTTTTCCCTTTTTTACTGTTTTAATTCTATTTAAACTCTTCTTTACTATTTAAATCCTTCTTCTTAAAGTATCTTTCCTCTCTAACTAGTAGCAGATATAACGTTGCTCTACGCTAGATTAATAGATTAACTAGTCCTATAATTATATAAGTATACGTTTTTAAATTTGTTATAAACTATACCTAATTATTATAGTAGTAAGGTTTATAGCTTTATTCTTAAGGTTTATATTAGTTTAGTTTAAAAGAGCCTTTTTTCTATATACACTAGTATTATATTTAATAATAGTAGCCTAGCAGAGACTACATTTATTAACATATTTAAGGAAAGCTATCTCTTTACTTACTGTCTATTATACTCTTTTCTATATTACTATTACATATTAGTAAGATTGCTAGACTTATGCCTCTGCCTAGTAGCTAGCTAGGTTAAGAAATAGTCTATTATACATAGTAGTTAGACTTACAGAGTAAATATTAGAAGTGCTAAATAGTAAAGACGTTAACCTAAATTAGTAACCTAAACAATTTACACAGGTTATATACTAAGTTACTTAGCTTATACAACAGCAGAGAGCCTAGAGTAGCTCTTTATTACTTTTGTCTAGTAAGAAATTACTAGATTAAGAAGAGTTAATTAATAAAGAGAAGGGATAATTAGAGGATAGACTAGGTAAACATCTTATTACTAACTGTTTAGAGCTGTTCCTGCAGTGTTTAATATTGTCCTTAAATTAGGTTTATTAGTATAGAAGAGTGCCTACAATCTACAAGATAGTTTAATGCTAGGCTAATAACTACTGTCTAGAAGGATAGGTTATTAGGATAAGATAGTCTTATATCTCTAAAAAGTAAACAAGAGAGAGTAAAAGAGAACTATGTATTTTCTACCTTAAGTACTAACCTGCTAAGGCGTTGTAGACCTAGTTATCTAATTAAGCTACAGAATACTTTAAGTGCTGCTAAGAGCACAGCCTGTTAGCTAGATTATTTAGTAATCTAGTGTTGCAGTTATACAACTTTAGAAGTAATAACAGTTTTAGAAGTTAAATCTAGAGACTAATTATATATAGACAGCCTAGTATAGTTAATTATAGGTTTATTAAACAATAAAGAACGCAGGTTATTATCTAATAATTTAGAAAATCTATTACTAAACTTAACTCTTTTTACACGAGGTAACTAACAGAAGATATCTCTAGGTCTAAAAGAAGGTTACTTTATAGTAAGTATAGGCAATATAAGTAGTATAGAGAAGATATAAAAAGGTAATAAGATATACTATTAAGAAGGAGGCAGTACCTTTGTAGAATTAAAGAGAGGTACAGTATCTCTAGCTATAGAAAGCAGAGTAACAGTAACTAAGAAGAAAATTAATATTGCGTTTAACAGCACTTAGCTTTAAGTGTTAAGTAGTAGTAAGGAGTTTATATAGTAGGGTAAAGGTAGTAGTTGTGTAAAGAGTTAAAGTTAAGAAGATCTAGCACGTAGCCTTTCTTATTAGAAGAGAAATAATAATAACAGAAATAAAGAAGTTAAAGAGCTAAATAGGAGGGTTACTAGCAATGTTTTAAGAATTTAGAAATAACAGTAGTGTAAACTAAGTAGTAGTTAAGTATTTAAGAGCTAATAGGTAGGCTAGTAATTAGCAAAGCCCTAAATAGTGCGTAATAACCTGCTGTTATTTATGTTCTCTATGTACAGGTTATAGGCATAAAAGTAAGAGAAAAGAGAAGTACTAGTAATTAGAGCTATAGTATAAGTATTAAGTATTGTTTAGTGTATACTTAAAACGTTAAAATAACAGAGCCTAAAGATAGGAATATCTTGTAGAAGAAGAGAGGAGCAGGTTAAAGCTTAGAAGTAACTCTCTTTATAACCTACTGTTAAACCTAATATAAAGCTAAGCAGATATAAACAGAATAGAGATACTTATAACACGTTAGAGTTCTTATATATATTAAGTATTTACTTTCTACTTATATACATTATATACTTATGTAACAGCTTAGTAACTACTTATACTATTATATAGCTAGAGCGTAGTATACTCTGTTTATAACTATATATAGTTCTTCTTTAAAGTAAGTAGAGAATATAGGTAAATTAGCTTATGCTTCTTATATTCTTCTATAGAAACTTAGATACCTCTAATTCTATTACAAAGATATAATGTCTAGAAAGGTGCACTTTCTAGTGTAATAATAAGTGTTATACTAATGTTTAGAATGTAGTAGTATGTAACAATCTAGATATTAGAGATAATTATACAAAGTTTAAGTTTGCTAGGATAGTTACAGCTACTAAGATATAGGTTAATATATACGTGCTTCTTAGCTTATAATAAAAGTATAGTAAACTAAGTGTAATAGAAGAGTAGTTTGTTGTTTTAGGAGAGGTAGTTGTTAATAGGTGTTAGGATATTAAGCAGTAATTATATGCTTAATAGAGAAAAACTTCTAGTAGCTTATAATATAATATAATAAAGAGCGTATTCTACTTAGTTATAATTAAAGCTAGTTAGTATAGAGTTAGCCTTGTTTATAACTAAGCTTAGTAAAAGTTAATAGTATTGCATAGCAGAATGCAACTCTACTGCTAATCTAATAAGCAACCTAAGCTAGGTTATTACTAGCTATTTTATAAGGGCTAGATAGTTAGATATTCTTAAACTAGGTCCTAAGGGGCCCCTAAGCAGATAACTAGAGTTGTTTCTAGGTTGTAGTATTGTTGCTGTAAGTATAAGAGGAGTATCTGCTAGTATCTTGCAAATGCTAATATCTACTCTGTTAACTATGCTAAGACTAAGGTGTTGTAGCTAAGTGCTAACGTAATAATATATACATGCAACTATCTTAGGAAAGTAAGAAGAAAAGAGTAGTATTTCTTCTACTAGTCTAGAAAGGTAGCTTATAATTTAGTCCTTAATTTTATATAGTAGCTAAGAGAAGGTTAAACTAAAGGCTATAGTTGTTACTAGATAGAGTAGACGTGTAGGTACCTTATATAGTTAGATAATATTAAAGGGACAGTTAGAAGACTGTTTAAATAGAGCTTAATCATAGTATAGTATAGAGTTGTAATTTATATAAAGAATAAGAGTCTGCTATAGGTAACAGCTAGTTATAGCAAAAGTTGCTTTTATATAATTTTAGGATATAGTTAGAGAATTAAAAAAAAATATATAGAATTACACTTAATATTTATTAGAGAAAAGCTGCTACTACAGGAATATAGAGAGGAAAATAAAGTAAAAACAGTATAAGTTACACTATAAAAGCTTGTGTAAAGGTAATTAGCGAGAGTAAAGTAAAGAGGGTAGTAAATAAAGTTTACGCTTAACCTCCTCTTAAACTGTTATTTCTTTAATATAAACACTATTATAATTAAAACATGCTTCTTATATATAGTTATATATGTTAACTTACTAGGTAAATACTATTTACGCTATTCTTATAACTATAAAGGGTTTTTCTTTATTATAAGAAGAGGATATAAGTGTATAAGTTTAGGCTCTTTACGTTCTTCTACAGAAATTTATATCTCTCTACACATAGAATTAATATAGAACTTCTATAAGAGGCCTGTTTCTAGTATAATAACAGGAGTAAGACTAATATATATAATATTAAGCTCTAGAAATGCCTAGATGTTATTTAGAGTTGTTTAAAAGTCTGTACTTAATATCTTGTTTCTTCTTTCTAGGTGCATATTTATATGTATATGTTTCTTAGCTTATAGAAAAAGCATAGTATACTAAGCGTACTAGTAAAGTAGTTTATTATTCTAGGAGAGATAGTTGTTTATAGGTGTTAGGTTGTTAAGCAGTAATTATATGCTAAATTAAGGTACACTACTAGCAGTGTGTAATACAATAGAGTAAAGAGTGTTTTCTACCTAATTATAATTAAAGCTAGTTAGTGTAGAGTTAGCCTTATTTATATTTAAGGTTAATAACAGTTTACTATAATACATAGCTGAATATAACTCTACTACTAATCTAATAAGCATGCTAAGCTAGGTTCTTATTAGCTACATTACTAGAAATAGGTAGTTACATATTCTAAGGTAAGATTCTTAGTAACCTCTTAGCAGATTTGTTGTATAAAACCTTCTAGGTATTACTATTGTTATAAGTCTAAGAGGAGTATCTGCTAGCGTCTTGTAAATGCTAATATCTACTCTATCTACTATGCTAAGACTAGGGTATTATAGCTAAGTGCTAACGTAATAATATATATATGCAACTCTCTTAGAAAAGTAAGGAGAAAAGAGCAGTATTTCTTCTACTAGTCTGTAAAGGTAGCTTATAATTTAGTCCTTAGTTTTGTATAGTAGCTAAGAGAAGGTTAAACTAAAGGCTGTAGTTATTACTAAATAGGGCAGAGGTGTAGGTGCCTTATATAGTTAGGCAATATTGAAGAGACAGTTAGAAGACTATTTAAACAACACTTATATATTATACTCTACTCTGTTATAATACGTGTTAGGGATAAGAGTCTGCTATAGGTAATAACTAGTTATAGTAAGAGTTAATTACGTGCTAGGGATGTAACTAAGTTAAAGAACAGAGTATAGTATAGAAAAGTTAGTTTAAGTAAACCAAGGGTTTACTAGTAAAACTAGAGTTAATAGTAATAAATAAGGTAAGATGCTTTATACACAGTAAAAGATAATAGCAGTTTAGCTTTGTTATAATAGCAGATAAGAGGGGTTATAGACAAAGTTTGCTTTAAACCTCTTAATTAGACACTATATCTTAATTATTAGTGCTATATTCTAACAACGTGCTCTTATTATTAAAGCTTTGTAATAGCTGCATAGGCTAATTACTATCTTCTTTGTCTCCTAATAATAGGGTTGCTTTTTAAGCCTTAAAATCCTAAAGTACTTGTTATGCCTTAGAGAGCATAGGATGTATATAACTTAATTCTAATATATCTCTTACTAGGTTTCTTAAATTGTCTACAAGTTTTTTATAATAAATAGTAAACACTATCTAATTATACGTTATCCTGTTACACTCTATCTTATTTATAGAGAAGGTTTTATTCTCTTAGAAGGATCTAACTACAGCTTTCTAAGTATTAAGGTACTTTAATCTAAGCCTAGGAAACATCTATTTTAGCCTCTGTAGTTAACTCTGTAATTTCTATTTTGTCTGCATTTTCTTTAAGTTATCTGTGCTAGCTTTTGCGTATAATATTAGAGACTCTTAAAGGTAATATAAGATACCTTAGATATATACTTATACTATCTTAAGTAGTATCCTCTAAAACTACCTAATACAGTTATAAAGGTAGGCCTCTAGCGTTACACTTTTAAGAAGGTTTTTAAACAGTCTTATTTTTTTTACTATAATATAAGAAATAGACCTATTTTAGTCTAGTGTTACTAATATTAAATTATAGTTGTATATATCCTCTTTATAATAAATTATCTTATTACGCAAAACTTAATTATAAACTCTGCTGTCTTATATACTCTAGGCAATGTACTCTAATATAATAAAGGTAGAGTTTAATATTATTATAGTAGATATTCTCTAGGCTAGCCTTTGCTGTTTCTAAAAGCTGTATAGCAGTTTTAAACTATAGACTATAGTTATACTATTGTCTCTTTATTAACCTGTTCTATTTTCTCTATAGGGTTCTTACTATATCTATAACAAATAAGTTGTATTCTTAGATAACAAGTTATAATAGAATAATATATATAGTCTTCTACTGCTTGTCCTAAAACGTATATAGGTATAGTAGAGCTATTCCTAGTTGTTCTTAACTTAGGCTTAGACTATTATTATAATAGGCCTTATATTAATTTGTATATTTAGCTAGAGATAGTTAAACTTATCTTTGCACAAAATTAGTAATAAACTTATACAACCTTCTAGAATATAATCTTTCTACAAGTATATCCCTCTAGCTTGTATTTACTCTTAGAATATTATACTGTATGTCTAGGTAGAGGTATTTTTAAATGTAGAATCTTAGTAGGCTAGAATTCTAGTGTAATAGTTAGTATAGTAACTATATTATTCTGTATTATTACATAGTTTGTTTAAATTTAAGGCCCTGCTGTTTCTATAGTAATCTAACTGTTAGTACACTACTAGTAGAGTTCTTATAGTAGTGTCCTCTAGACTATCTTTTGCTAAGCTAAAGAGATGCTATTATGCTAGGGTTTAGGCACCCTAATAACAATTAAAGGGTCTAGCTTATAGTAGTTAAGAAAAGATAATTTCTTTCTTACTCTTCTACTAGGTTATGTCTTTTAAGATACTTATTAAATATAGATATTTATATTATTTCTTCTATATAAGCTATCTATTAATTACATTTAGCAGCTCTAAATTAATTAACATCCTTAGTAGAAAGTAGCTAGAAGGGTTAATGTTGTCCTGTTTTGTTACATGTCTCTTCTTAGTTTATCTAGGTCTTATTATTCTATAGCTAGTAAAAGAGTAGTAGACTTATTTAAAACTCTTGTTAGTTACTATAGGTAGCTAAATTATCTATTTTGTTTGTAACTGCGTAGTAGATTTAGCTCTTTAACCTTTCTTATTATCTTATAAGTATCTCTTTAGTTCTTAGTAGAGGAAACTCTATATTTAGTTTACTTATAGAGAGAAGGCGTAACTACTCTAAGAAGTAGGCTAGGACTTTAAACAGTTTCTCTGCAAATAGAATATAACCCTTTATAGCAGTATAGAACTGCTCTTTAACTATATTATAGGCTTTATTATATATAATCTCTAATTTACATAATATGTCCTTAGGCGCTAGCTTAACTGTTACAGAGCTACTATCTGTGCTAGCCTAGAGGAACTTTATAATAGTTGTCCTAGAAACTCTAGAGGAGTTAGAAAATAATTTAGCCTATTGTTCGTTGTAAGCAGACTTCTAAATACATGTAGTCTCTAGTTATATTAAGTAAACTTTCTGCCTAATATTAACTTAAAAGAAATCTTTAAATATAAATTATTAATCCTATTATATTATAAAGTCTTATAGGAACAACAAACGTATATTAGATATACTAGAATAGTTTTAGCTAAGTAATAAGAGCTTTATGTTATAACTAGAGACTACTAGAGTAGGTTCTAAGAATACGTCTAGAGGCAATTAGGTATTTAATACAGATATAGATAGGATAAGAATTTAGTCCTATAAGCGTTCTAGAATAGCAGAGAGAATAGGTAGTTAAACATTAATATAACTGTAGTTTACGTATAAAGATACCTCCTCTTTTACTCTTTCTTTAGTAAGAATATTAACAAAGGCGCTAAGGTAGTGCTTATAATTAGCTGTACCTAGAACGTTATTAAAAGTATAGAGGATAACATAATCTGACTAAATACTTAGAGTATAATTGTTAAGATACTAAGTGTAAGAGGAAAGGTCTTAACTATCTAGACTAGTGTAACTAGTTAGTATGTTAGGGAAGAAGTAGTAGTATTCTAATTATCTATCTAGACATAAAAGAATATATTTGTCTTTTATTATATCTACGTGCCTAAAATTAACTTATTAGTTACGTTGTATACTATAATTGTAAGGCAGAAGAAAAGACTAGTCTATATTATTACAGAACACGCTAAGGTTTAAGAGGCTGAAAAGATAACTATTAATATTAAACGTGCAGATTAAGAAGGCAGCGCTAAGAAAGTAATTAAGATAGTCTTATTTAGACTGCTATAAGTTTAATATAAGAGGTTCTGTATATAGAGGAGGTAAAGGACTAGTAATAAGGCCTACTCTAGACAATATAGGCGCCTAAATTAAGACAGATAGTGTCTATCTACAATAGAAAAGACCTCTGTTAAGTAATAGCAGTTAGTTAATAGTTCTTTCTAGTACATACGTAGGAATAGTAGTAGATAGAGCAGAAGATATTTTAATTAAGAAGCAGCTTCTATACTAAACTAGTCCTAAACAGGTGTATAAAGACAAAAAGGCATATATAATAGTAGCAATAGCTAGATAGATAGAGGGTGTAATAGTGCTAGAAGTTATATTAATAGTAACAGAGATAGTTACAACACTATTAGGCGTTTTACAGTAACTTTTATTTAATAGTAAGTTAGTAGGTATCTAGACAGAGGACTTAGCTGTAGTTAAATTTAGATAGATATAAGACGCTATAAGACCTGTTAGCAGTAGTAAGAAGGCAAAATGTTAGTAATAATATAAGAAGAAGACCTAAGAAGGTAAGAGGAGAGAGGGGCTACAAAGTTTGCTAGATTTCTTTTCTCTCTTTACTTTCTAGTGTTTATATTGTATGTATAAGATATAAAGATTACTGCTCTATTATAAATAGAGCTATATATAGTAATATTAGTAGACTCTAGATATTCTCTAGAGCTTTATAGGGGTGTTACGTAGTCTTCTTCTATAGAAATATATAGTAAGGGCAATTCTATACTAGTTATTATTTAGTCTTTACCTTAGTAGAGATTTAAGCTAGCTACTATAGTGTAGCTCTAGTTATTATGTGCAACACGTAGTAGAAAAGAATTATTATTTATTAGAGTGTTCTAGTATTCCTCTAGGAAATGTTATGCTACTTCTTAGACCTTATTTAGCTACACTAGTAGTAATAGCACTGTGTTTAGAGGTTTAACTTCTGTTGTTATTAACCTAGATATTAGTGTATGTAATATAGGTTAAGCTTAAATCTCTAGCTGCTCTATATACATAGTATTAATTTTTTTCTAAAAGATCTAGGTCCTGTAATTGTATTTTAATCTTAAAGCCTGCCTAGTAGCTACTTATTCTTCTTTAGTATATATTAGCCTATAACCTATAATAGCATACAGTAATAAGTAGAAGGAAAGGTTATAGTAGTTCTACATAGAAATAAGGTGCTAATATTAGGTATTATCTAAATCTATATAGAGTATTGCTGATATAATATAGTTTAAGCTAACTCTGCTTATATATATAAGTATGCTAATACCTTAGCGTATACTGCTAAGCCTATTAAGTCTGTATTAGATAAAACCTATAGCTTCTAAGGACTCTAAGGTATAAACTAGGCGCCTTAGTTAATATTAAATTTAGGCCTAGATCTACACACTCTTTTAATTAAGTCCTAATACATCTTCTCTTCTACTACAATGTCTAGAACTAGGTAAAAATGCACAATGCACCTAATAATATATAGCAGCTTCTTATATATTAGAGTGTAGAATTAACATGTTTATAGTTCTATAAGCACAACTATAACATCTTTATAGTAAAAAGATAGATTTCTATGCTAATTTAACAAGGCTACTGCTATGTTATTATTAAGGGTAATAATTATAAATATCTGCATAGAATCTATCTATACACTGTTCTTAGACACTATTTAAAGTTATAGGCGTAGTAGGTAAAGGTAGCAGGAACTAGGCTAAAAATCTTTTAGTAACTGCTATATCTTATTAGCAACGTTGTTAAGATACTAGACCTAGATATTATAGCAGAAGTAGCTAAGGAGAGAGCAAACATTAATTTAGATGCTACCTAGGTAGGTAAGTCTATAGTTATTAAGATGTCTATAAGATAAACTATCTTTCTACCTCTTATTAGACTAGTAGAGTACAAGAAGCTTAAGCTTAGCAATCTAATTAGTGTTAATAAGGATTTGTACTTTATACTAGACACTCTCTCTATTAAGTATAATAGTTAAGTAAAGGCTATAGCACTTATATATACTACTTGCATTTATTAAGCTCTAGCCTTAATCTAGTTTACTCTTACTAAGAAGTTATATTATATATAATTATTCTATTAAATTACTAGTTTTATACTGTTGAACTATACTAGTATTATAATACTCTTTAAATATGTTATAGCTAAATAGTCTACACTTATAAGGTGTAGTACTTTTCTTAAGAGCTATAAGCTTAAGTCTAGAACACAGAGAGCATCTAGCAATACTAAAATTATATAGTTTTTATACTAGGCTACTAGATTACAACGTAAAGAAGTTTTAAATAAAGGTTTTAATTTTTTCTATATCTATAGTAATCTCAGTCTAGTCCTAGACCTTTTCTTAATAAACTCTTTTAGATATATTAGCTCTATAGCATAGCTCTAGTCTATCCTAGAAAGTATAAGCTAGAGTAGTGCTAAGGTAGTATACACTAAGAAGCTAGCACTTAGGCCTAGCCTGTTACAGTACCTCTTTACTTATTCTTTAATTATTAGCGTGTGCCTTAGTTAAAACAACTTTATTACCTACTCTCTACTTTCTATATTCTCTATTACACTATATTTTAAGTCTATACGCTTTCTTCTTATAATTCTACTATAATTTAATTACTTAATTACTCTGCTCTGCTTAATTTTAATAAGAGCACTTCTTAGATTACTAACTGTATTATATTCCTCTAAGAAGGTATAAGGTAGGTAAGTAAGTTACTCTATCCTTACTTAAAGTTTGCTTATTTACTAACTCTTTTATCTTACTTAGGCCTATAGTGCTGCTTCTGCAGATCCTACCTCTTCTACTACTTACTTAGCTAAGAAGGTAAGGCTTATAATAGAAGATATTATACTTAAGAATAAGAAGATTAAAAAAGCCTTTAATAATATTCTAGCTAATGTAAAGAAAGTAGAAGGAGGAAATAGGAGGAAAGACTACTTTCTTCCCTAATCTAGAAGACCTAGACTAACTAGACTAGGTAATCCTAAAATAGGAAGCGTATAGCCTAAAGAAGTAAGAGGAGTAAATATAGTAATAAGGTAAGATAATATAATAGACAAGTTATAATATTAAATAGTAGGTACAGAACTAAGAGAAGGGTAAAGTAAGTAGTATTTATACTCTACTTCTGTTCTCTCTTATAAGAGTCTAGCCCTATCTAGCTTAGAGAGAAGCTACAGGGTTTAGAGCGTAAGGCTAGCCTCTTATATAGCTTAGTCTTCTAAGCTAGTATATTAATTATCTATCTAGACAACTAGTTAATCTAGTTGTCTTGTA
>SATZ01000471.1:0-28907 GCA_004335205.1 Ascochyta viciae-villosae | reverse complement strand
GGGCAGGGTAGGGCGGGTAGCCGTGGTCGTCAAAGGGCGAGGCGACGGGCGACACGGCGTGCTGCGACTGCTTGCCTGGCAGCGGCGGGAGGGGCGCGTCTGTCCGGTCGTGGGGGCTGCTGGCTGTGGCATGGCCGGTCGCGGGGCCTGTGGGCGGGTAGGACGTGTTGTAGTAGTCGTTGGCCGCCATGACGGGGTGTTGTGTCGAGGTGCCGGTGCAGGTGCAGGTGCTGGTGCAGGTGCAGGTCGGCCAAGGGAGAGGTCAGTTATGAGGCTGCAGCGGCCGTCGTGCAGCGCCGGGGTTCAACAGTCGTGCGCCGTGTAGATGTGGATGCGGAGATCACCCACTCGGAATCCGGGGTGATGCTGCTGCTGCTGCTGCTGCTGCTTTGCGTGCTGCGTGCTGCGTGTGCGACAAACAAAGAGCGCACGCGTTGTTGTTGTTGTTGTTGCTGCTGACAATAGCAACACAGCAAGGCGAGAGAGCAAAGAGTACAACAAGACGTCTGAAATGCAAACACTACCAGTACGTAGATGCCCAAGAGCGAGCGGAATGTCAGTCGAAAGAGACGCTGACCCACGGCTACGCAAGCCGTCGGCACACCCACTGCACAGCCTTCAGCCCTGTCGTGACCCCTGCCTCGCCTTGCCTGAAACACGGCGATCGACCGTGGCTTGGTCCGCAGCATGCTTGAAATAGCTTCAAATGCCCGTAGCGCTCATCCATCCACCATCCATTCGCTCACCACCCACATTCATTCACGTCCATTCATCCACCACCCAACAAAGTCCTACCCAGCAACCTACACAACAAAACCGCATGCAGCTTCCCCCTCACACGCTTCCCGTTTCCAACAACCTGACACGCAGACCCTCCCCTGACAGCTTGGCTCAGCCTAGCTCCGCTGTCACCCAACCCACATCTCATCCCAACTAGCTGAATGGAGCGACTCGAGTTCCGCCACGCGGCAGAGCCACTCCACCGTTGCGCTAAGCCACCCACTTTACTTTTCAAATGACTACGTACGCAGGAAGAAAGTAGGTTGTTGAGGTAGTGGTGACACGTAAGCTGTAATCAGGTATATTCATAATTAGGGAAATGCTTTATGAGATGAGAATAGGTAGCAAGAAAAAACAGCCCTGCGATCCACTATCTACAGCGGTAGAAGAGCCTCTCAACAATTAGGGCAATCAGCAGAGTTGTCAACAAACAAGCCAAGTTCACGCTCACTTTCAGGCGCTTATCCAAGAAGGTAGGAGTTAAACCTACACAGGCAATTGCTAGGCTCAAACAGGTAATCAAACAAGTCAAGTCGAGTCCTCAGAGCCCTACTTACTTGCTTGTTGACAACTGTGGCAATCAGGTATAAAAAGGGAAATGCTTTATAAGAAGAGAATAAGTAAAATAAACAACAGCCCTGCGATCCACCATCTACAGCGGTGGAAGAGCTTCTCGACAATTCGGGCAAATCAGACGATACCGCATCCACCCTTCCAAACACGAGGCGTGGAATATATGTCTGCACGGCGTGACCATGTACATGCGCCGCTGCAAAATCATGCCTGTGCCTGACACGCTGCTTTCATCTACTGCCCCTGCCGGTACAACAGGCACCTCGATATCCATAGCGCAGATGCTGCAGTCAAACACCTTCTTCCCTTTATCCTTGGCTTCGCCCGCGCTCTTGCTGCCTTCGTCTCTCTCGATCGCGTCGTCCGACGACGAGGTGGCGTTGAGGGGGAGCAGGGCGCCTTCTTCGTCTTCGCGCAGGATGGGGTGGTAGTCGTATGCTGGTGGCGCCCAGCCTTCTCGCACCAAGAATCGCGGTCCTAGCACGTTTTGGCTGACCAGCGCTACTATCTGCATCCACACCCAGCCTACGAGAACGGCAAATGTCGTCCAATCGGTGCTCGCGAAGAGCACGTTGTCGGGCTTGAGGTAGAAGTAGGCAATGGGTATCAGCCGAGTCATCGATGTACCTATTGCGTAGTCCCAGCGCAGTGCTCGTCCGCAGTTCCGCATCACGTTGCGGTAAATCTGCGGCACCCAAAAGGACAGGTATACAAACGACAGCATGCTGAAGTAGACACTGCGGTACAGCGTCCGCGCCGTGGCGAACTGAATCGTCACGAAAAACGTTATGACGAGCAGGAGGCAGAAGCGGGAGTACAGTGCCCCAAACTCGACACGTGGGTTGGCTGCTGCTGGAGCCGGCGTGGTGGTGGTCGCTGCCGGGTTGGTTGTAGGCAGGAGAGGTGTTTCGTCATCAGAGAGGGGATCGTCTTGGTCGGGCGCAATGAGGATGGGTGTTTGCGGCCGTGGCGGTGGAGGGGCTTGTGATGCTGTTACAGGTGGAGGAAGACCTGCATTCGCCGAGGGCGGTGGTCGAGGTACAGCTGGTGCAGCTGGTACAGTCGGTGCAGCAGCAGGGGGCGTCACGTCTGCAGTTGGCGGTGGTGCTGGAGCTTGTTGTCGCTCTTGACGAGCTCGTTCAGCAGACTGGACGGACCAGATGTCCATCAGAAAACGCAGATGCGCAAGAACTGAGAACAGCGCCACAAAGGCGATGCTGTACATGGCTAGCTGCGCAGTACCAAGAAACAGGTACATGAAGATGAGTACCAAGAAAGTGAAGCCGTCGCCCAGAGCCATCATGGCGATGGTGTAGAAGCTGACACGGCTGCGCATCGAGGGCGTTGCTGTTTCCTTCATCTGCTTGATGAGGAGGGATAGCTGCAACGCGAAAGCAATTGCAAAAGCAACTATGCTGTGTCTCGCCCGGCTGTTGTAGTCTTCCAACTTGGAGCCTGCAAGATGCATGGCTTCTGAGGGTGGGAAGTCTGGCGGTCCTTTTGACTCGATGACATATCCGCAGTCAGGCGAGAAACCCACCATAGACATGGACAACTGCGAACGATAACCAAGTGGCGCTCCAGTCGGGTATCGCATCTCGTGCTCGAGCCAGTCCATGTCCATGGCCTGAACACTCGGTGGCTGCTGCAAGTAGAGGACAAATTCGCAGTGGTGCGCCACTCCAATCATGTCCTCGTTGGAACCGGCAGCCGAGCTGGTCCACGGATTCCAGACGGGAAACGTCCGATGTATCTGTCGATCAATCGTCTCGTGTATGGTCCAGTTCAGGAAGTTCTTCGATGTATCGTGCAGCCGCGAGGAGAGCTGGAAGTGCGGCAGCGCAAAGATGCCGGCGAACCGCTCGCTTGTTGTCGTCAACACCGCATGTCCGCTCTCTTTGAAGTGCACCCCATGCACGTAGAACTCCCACCAGTTGCCGCCAAACGACTCGTCGTCTCCCACGACAATCTTCGCGCTGATCTCTGAGATGGTATTGTTCGTGTCTGTGCGCATCTTGTCCTCCAGCTCGGTGATGTGCACACGCACTGGTCCAGCCGTACCCGTCAAGTTGCGGTCAAAGTCCATGGCCGAGTTGGTGAACGGGTCTTTGGCAGGATGCGTCGTGTTGCCCATGTCACTGGGATGCCGCACGCGACTGCTTGGATCCCGCACCCACTCGCCCTGCACGTACCCGGACAGATTCCTGTAGACGGGCAACGCCATGCCTCCATTCTCGAGCTCATGCAGGGTTCCGTCCAGCACGCTGCCCCACTTGTCACCCAGCGCTCTCTCCCCGTGCGCGTTGGCTTTCTCTTTCACACCAGGCAGCATATCCCAAGCGAACCCATCTTCGTCTCTCAGCCCACTGACATTCAGCCACTTCTTCCTACCCACGTTGAAGTCGCCCCATCGTGTCCGGTTCAGCACGTCCAGCTGGTCCCATTCGCGCTGTATGAGCTCGTCGTAGCGAGTGCGCGTGTTGTACGAAGGCTGCTGCGGTTCGGGCGAGTTGATCAACAGGAGCAGGATGATGAAGAAGAGAAAGGAGCGGGGGTCGCGGCGGACTTCCATCACGGCGGGCGTTGCGTGTTATTGGTGGCCATCTATGCGCGTAGGTATTGTGGATGTGCAAGGTGAGCTGGTGGTGCCTAGGTGACGTGATGCAAGTGCAGGGATGCAGCTCGGGGGTGTGCGGAGTTACGCCGCCTCTCCGCAACACGAGGATGCGCAGTGTTATGATGAATTTAGACCTTCATCATTGCATGGTATGAGAGTTAAACATTCAATTTGTCTAGCACCATCATCTTCACAATCTTGTGGATAGGCAGTGCGATTCAAGACGGATTCGGTATCACGTGCTAGCTACTAGCGCCTCCGCCTTTGACAACTCGTCCACACCAACGCTTCGATGCGCCCAAGCTGCGACACCCGCAATGCCGTCAGACTACACAACGGCCGGCGGCGGCCTGAAGCTGAAAGGCGTCGGCGTCGACAAGAAGAAAAAGAAGAAGCGCTCCAAGCCCACCGAAGCAGGCGAATCCTCCAACACCACCACCGACATTGAGAAGCGCGCCTCGAATCCTGAAGATTTGAAGTCGCCCGGCCGCTCGCTGTCACCCGATACCGCCGAACAAGCAATCAGGGAAGGCGGAGGGAGAAAGAAGACGGAAGCTGAGAAGAGGCACGAAGAGTACAGAAGGAAGAGATTGGAGGAGAAGCTGAAGCGCGAGGGCGTGAAGACGCACAAGGAAAAGGTGGAGGAGCTGAACAAATACTTGAGTGGCCTGAGCGAGCACCACGATATGCCTAAGATCGGCCCTGGCTAAGACGGTGGGATTGTGGTGCTACAGAGGACAGCACACGACGAAACACTACAGCTGCGTGATCAAGGCATTGCACAATACGACGTTGACGCAGGAGAACGACAAGATGCATCGATGATCTGAAACTACCACGGGGCTTACCTCACAATTTCGAGAATCATGTTCAGGCAAAGATTCCGCGAACCTTGGAACCCTGCGCAGCTGAGGCAAAAACTTGACACCACATTGCCGTCTTACTCCTGAAAACCTGCGCAGAAACACTCGTTATGGACGACTGGAAACCAATACTATCAGGGCTTGGAGACATCTGACTTGGAACATGAAAGCTTCAGAGGGAAACGTCTGGCTACAACGCTGTTCAAATGAATGATATTCTCGTCACTCTTCGTCTTCTACTCTGTCATTCTCTTCGCTTCCTGCATCTCTTTATTATTCAAAATGTTTATCACAACGTCGCCACGGCTTTGTTTCGCAAACGTCTATACATCGACAGTCCTCACAGCAATCGGTCATTGTGAATGGACCGCGCAAACCTCAGCAACTTGGAATTATCCTTCAGAGACACCGCTCGACGCTTATCGGTAGGTCCGTAACCATAGACACATCATGGCGCCAAACGCGTACCAAAAGTTCTCCGTACATGCTACACTCCACCTAAGAGCGAGCCGGCACACGTGGACTTCAGGTACGTACTCCAGACTTGAACACTAACTCACTTTCACCCAACTAACCACCGACAATAGCGGAGCGCAGAAACACGATCCTAACGATCTATCATGGCGACCCTACAGTAAGGCAACACTACTCCACCAGCAACACGGAGATTCCTACTCTCTTGAATCTTTTCCCAGACGTGGCATATACGACGGCAAATGTTGTGGAGGCCAGATCGCATCACACTCTACCGGGCGTACTTGCATCTGTTCAGATTCCGCCTGCTCCGCTTACTCGGCATGCACGGCCTGTTCAGCCTGGTCAACCTACCGAACCAGCTCATCCCATTCAACCAGCTCGATCTACTCGATCGGCAACGGCAGCCCGATCAGCACAGTCACCACAGCCAACACAAACAACACCAGCTGTTCAAGCACCTGCTGTTGTAGGGTCTATCGCATCAACGCACACCGGCACGCCGTACGAATTCTGGCCTCCGCTCCCATGGCCTTACGAGCCAGACTTGCCAGACGTTGGAGCTGGTGTGATGTCTTTGCAGAACAAATCCATCTTCATGAACACAATGCCACATCAATTGGATGAAGAGACTAGTTGGCATGGCGCAAAGTTCATCGGCTCTGGCTCGTCAGGTGCTGCAGGGTTATGGTGCAAGGTTGACGAACAAGGCAATGTTATTGACAGAATGGTTGTCAAGGACAATGTTGCTTTTCTTCGAGATGGCTGGCGAGACCCCAAAAACTGGCGAGATCGTCTTCCGAGGGAGATTGCGATTCATCGACGCCTCGAATCGCGACGGTCAGCGGAGACCGAGGCGTGCCGTCACATCGTCAAATACAGGGGACACCGCCTCCTTATGTCAAGAAGAAGATTCAGACTGTATACCGATTACGCTTCAGGCGGTGACCTTCAGGTGGCTATGACCAAATCGTTCCATGACAAATCGTCTGGTGTTCAGCCCAAGGATGCCTCGACACAAGAGTTTATACCAGAGGCTTTTATATGGCATACCATCAAGGCGCTCGCGAGTGCGTGCCTTATTATGCAGCATGGCACTGCCAGTGATGAACCAGCGGAAGACTGGAGACCTATTGTGCATTTGGACCTCCAACTGCCGAACATCTTGCTTAACATCCAGAACAAGAAGCGGAAGAGGTCGGCTGACGAAACTGACAACTCGTCTGTAGCCGGCCCAAGTAAGAGGTTGAAGAGTATAGAACAAGCAGCGGCTGAAGAGACCCGCACGGGTACCGGTGGTCATGACACATCACAAACGAGTCCTGAAGACGCCCAGATCGAGGTAGCTACCATGACTTTACAGTCATACGAGATAGATACTGACATTGTCGCAGGACAAGGAGATTGTGCCTATGCTAACAGACTTTGGTCTTTCAACTTTCGATCTTGACTTTGACCATTGTCCGGGCTTGAACGAGAATCCCCTAGATCATATCTTACCGCACAGCCACTACAACACTCGATATTCTCCTGTAAGTAACCCTGCTCTCCAAACATGACATGGACATCGCTAACCATAATCAGGAACATCAGTATCAGAATCCTGAAGACATTCAAAGTCTCGACGAGAAAACCGACGTCTGGGGTATCGGTCGCATTGCATGGGCTCTCATCGTCAACCAATGGGACCCCTTCGGTCCTATGCGAGAAGGTGGGCCTGAGGATCCCATCACTGGGAGCCCTTCACTCCCACTCTCCAGACGGGTATCGTACAATATGGGCATCAACGACTTCTACGATCAGGAGGTACTGATTGGAAGTAGAGAGTGGCCCGCTGTGAATCTGTACAGTGAGCCTCTCAAGGCGCTGGTGAGGGACTGTTTGAGGTTCTGGAAGGACTATAGGCCATCCCCACGGGAAGTTCTCGATAGAGTCAATAACCACTTGCTTGCAAATCCGCAGCTTGTGGATGGGATGGACGTTGCAGGGACGGGATTGGTGCTGCCGGATGACAATGGCTTCCAGGTTGGGGAAGTACTGGTGGCTGCTGGTCCTACACCGTGATCTGAAGGTGAGCGTTATATCTCGAGTTCTGTTAATGTCTTCAATCAAACGCCTGACCATCGTCGATCAAACAAATTTAATGCTATGTCCTCCCAGACTGTAGCCCTAAGATGCACGAGCCTGATTTTCCATTGAGGGTTGACAAAGGCAAGAACGCCCCATCGTCTCACCTCCACTGCTTGCTCACAAACAAAGATGCACCAAATAACCTGTTTCTTTTTTCGGACGCCATCGGTTGCTGACCCTGGCTAGACACAACGCGCATATCTGAACAAAGAAGGCGATTGGGTACTGCTGATGCTCGTTTCCATAGTGGAGTCGTTGACTTTCTCTTCCTGATCGCATCTCACCGCAGAAACACATCACACACATAATCGACTTTCCACTATGGCGCCGAAGAAGAGATACAAGGATGCAAAATTCCACTACATGGGTGCTTACAGGCAACGCATTCAAGACCTGAGGCCGACGTGGACAGCTGGTATGTCTTCTATCAACACGCATATACTTAATCTTCATCTGATTTTTTGAAGGTCAGGTTGCTGCGACACTTCACTGGATGTTCAAGTATCAGGCGACCGATGCTGAAAGGAACGAATGCAAACGGCTTCACAATGAGGCCAGCCAGGATAATTTGCAGGCCACGGATGATACAAAAATCCCTGAAGTTTCAAAGAAATCAAGCGATGGGCCGCCAGCTAAGCCTGGCGATAGTGGAGGTGACAATGGAGACCCAGATGCACCTGGTGGATCTGGTGAACTACCGGCGGATAGGGCTGCGGTACGTCCACTTGACGGTGACCCAGACAACGGTGGTAGATCGCCCCCGAACGCCCGAATCAACACCTCCAGGTTCTCATACATGCCGTTGCTGTCACAATTGAACACGGAGCTTCCATCGGTAGACGAAGGCAAGCTCGACAAAGCGCAGAAGCGCAAGCTTATGGAAGCCGGGCTGTGTGACCCCGATAGAGAAACAGAAGCTAAGAGATGGCATGGAACCCATTTCCTGGGTCAAGGTGCAACGGGCAGCTGCACTCATTGGGTCCGCACAGACGAGAACGACAACATCGATGAAGTATGTTAGAAGTGACGCGATCAATGTCAACGTCCTTTTGCTAACGCTGGTGATCAGAGGCTTGCTGTTAGAGATGTTGCCACAGTGCACCAGGACAAATGGATCAATCCAATCAACTGGCGCGATCACCTCCCTCGCGAGATCGCTATTCTCAGACGGCTGGACGAGCAAAAAGGCTACAACAACAACCTTCATCGTTACTACGGCCACCGTCTCGATCCTTGGAAGCGACGTTACCGTGTTTACAACGAAGTGTGCGATCTCGGCGTCCTTGACAATGCACTCCAACACTACTCGCGGCCATGGCGACGACGCCACAATAAGTATAGGTGGCTTAAAGCTCATCCAGAGATTGAGGCAGCCCGACTTAACCTACACGGGCTCTCACCGGAAGAGATGGATAGCGATGTACAGGATACAAGGACAGAAACGTGGATTGAATACTTGGAAGCGAAAGCCCAAGATCCTGAACACCACAAAGACAAACAATTTGATGATCTTTCCGACATCGAAGACTGGAACGGCGAAGAATTAGACGAAGTACTTCCGGATGTCATTCCAGAGGCTTTCCTTTGGCAAGTCTTTGATCAGTTGGTAGGGGCAGCGCTGGTCATGCAGAGAGGCGCCGTACCTTTTGTAGGCGATAAGAAATGGAAGGAGATTGTTCACAGCGACATGCATTTTGGGAACATTTTTGTCAAGCCGGGCAAAGAAGGCGCTTACGGTTCCCAACGTATGCGCGATCCGCGAGGGGCCAAAGATGGCATAGCTATGTTCTCGAAGTCTGAGGTAAGTTCGCTCTTTTCCGGCATGGATATTGGAAAGTTAATTGTAGCAGTACCCGCAAATTGTTCTCGCTGATTTCGATACGGCGTTCTTTGACCTCCAGGATGAAAATGATGAATATCAAGACAACCCGCTGCATTACATGTGCAGTGGTTCTAATCTTCCCCTTGCCGCTAGATATCCACCTGTAAGTAGAACCAAGTGCCTGTCAAGCTCATGCTAACCACATTGTTTCTCACAGGAAACCTCATGGTTTTTCCAATACCGTCCAGGTTTTGACGGATCATTAACAAAGCTCACGAGCGCGACAGATGTCTGGGGCATTGGTCAACTTATGTGAGTGCATCCTACACTTCTAAAAAGCAAAAACAAGAGATTAACGTGACAGGTGGAACCTCGCAATGAACATCCCCTACTACACAGAGTTCGAAGCACCCTTCTTCGACGACAGTAGTAGCCACACCGGAGTCACCTCTGCGCGGAGACTAAACGATGGCAACTCTTACAGCAAGGAGCAGCTGAAAAAGTTCCTTCTCACAGGTAATGCGCCTTTCGAAGCTTCGCACCAATACACTCCACAACTTCGAGCGGTCATTCGAGGCTGTCTACAGTACCTTCCGAAAGATAGGTACATGTTGAAGGATCTGAAGAAGGTCACGTCTATGAACAGAGAAAAGCATTTGAAATCAAAGGATGACTCTGGTGATCTTTGGATCAAGGTTGATGGAGAAATGGAGGGTTTTAGGGTGGGGAGTGCGTACGTTCCGCTACAAGAGGAGGAGGAGTAACCGGATCAACCAGCCGCCGCATTCGAATGGATCAGTGTTCAGTATTCCTTGTTGCATAGGATTTCTTGTCCTGGGTTTAGTCACTTTCGCTTTCCTTGTATTGTGTCGCTATTCTTACGCGACGCCACATCGCCTGCCATCCATATCAAGTCTTTGTTCATAAAATCTCCGCAGTCATTACGTCCCTACAGGCCAAGTCCGTGCTCATTTCATTGCCTCCTTGTTCCAAAGCCTCAAAGCAAACGTCGCGAGACAATGAAGCATCAAACTACAATACGCAAGCGGCATCCTGTTGCGCAATCCACATACACGCAACACTCCATTCCACATCTCAAGGCATCTGAACTTGCATCGCCATCACCATGGTCAAACAACCACCTTTCGACTCTGACAGGACATATTTCAACCGCGATGCAAAGCCATGGATAGCACAAAACCGCACATGGACACCTGGTTTGTCGCTCAAACAACATTCAGCTGAGAACAAATCCAAGACTAACATCGCACAGCTCAGACCAACACCACACTAGACACACTCTGGTCTGGAGAAGCGGCTATCAGGGCGTTGTACCGCGCCCATAGAACGGGGTTGAATAGAGGCGTGCTGGCAACGTTTGTGCCCGGCCGCGTGACAATACCGCTTCATCCGTTTCTGGGCGCGGATGTAGTGGCTGCGAGACAGAATAGACAAGTGCCGCCGCTGAGGAATGCTAATGGGGGATTGTTAGTAGCGCCGGTTGTTGCTCCAGCTATCCCAGTTGCTCCAGCTATCCCAGTTGCTCCAGCTATTCCAGTTGCTCCAGGTATTCCAGCCGCTTCAGGTATTCCAGTTGCTGCAGCTGTCCCCGCTCCCGGTACGGACCAGGCTACACAAACTATAGCAGCACCAGCATCTGCGGCTGCGCCAGCGGCGCTAGCGAACCCATATCAGTTTGACTTCTGGCCTCCACAGCCGTGGGATGAAGATCCTGACACGAGTGCACTGCCCTCGTTTGAAGAGCTTCAAAAGAACAATCCGTTGGCTATCAAAAGATATATGAGTGAGAAACCACTCATGTGGAAAGAGGTGGAGACGCGCTGGCGTGGAGGCCGGTTCCTAGCTGCGGGAGGCTATGGTGCAGCTGGGCTGTGGTGTCGGGTCGATGAGAGAAATAACGTCGTAGAGGTAAGTTCACGATTCGAGACTTTACTTGGGAGGCATTTTTCTGACTTGTGATGGTGATTTAGCGTATGGTCGTTAAGGATTGTGAAATGACGGCCAACCAATACAGCATTCCTACGCATTGGCGTGATCAGGTTCCCAAAGAGATTGCCCTGCATCGGCGCGTTGATCGAAAGAGGAAGCGAGAGGATACATCTGATGTCGGGTTTGAACATCTCGTGGAACATCACGGGTATCGTCTTATGATGCGGAGACGAAGGTACCGGCTCTATCTGGAGTACTACGCAGGAGGCGACTTTGGTCGACCTGTTAAGGACATCTACCCTTACTGGAGTCAGATTTACAGGAACGATGATCATTTCAAGCAGCTAGATCCCAGCGGCTTGTTGGAGATTCCGACTGTACCAGAAGGGTTAATCTGGTATGTTCTCCGGTCTCTGGTGAAAGCCCTGTTGATATTGCAACACGGCACGACTTCCCACACAGAAACAGATCCAGAGTGGAAATCAATCACACACCTAGATCTAAACATAAACAACACATTCATCCGAACTAATCCCGCCAACATAAAATACGCACAACTCGTCCTAGCCGACTTCGGCATGGGTTTCTTCCCCCGCGAGGCACCACCCCTCACCGAAGGAGCAGAACCACCACCATCCGAAAACCCATTCGAGTACGTCTGGAATCACCACCACAAGAACCACCCGATCGAGCACCAAGTCATGACGGGCAACCCACCCTACCCCCTCGGCGAAAAGACCGACGTCTGGAAGCTCGGCGCCCTGATCTGGGAACTGATGACCTGCTCACGCGACAACGACGAACCCATGCGCGAAGACCACCCAGACGACGAAAACGAGGACGAGTACGGCGAACCGACGCTATCCAAGATATCTGTTACTTCCGTCGACTATAAGAGTAATCTAACTGAGAACGCTATGTTTCCCGATCCTTGGAGGTTCTATCCCTCCGCGCATAGGTACAGTAAGGATTTGAAGTGGGTGGTGAGGAACTGTCTTCACTGGGCGCCTGAGGCGCGGAGTTCGCTCAAGCAGCTGGATAGGGATATTGAGGGGTATATTTCGAGGAATCCGATGGTGATGAATAATGCTACGGCGCTTTTGGAACAGAGTGATGATCCGTTTGAAGTTGGGAGAAGGTTCAGGAAGCATAGGCGGTAAGATAATGGGCTTTTGTGGCGTTGTGGAGTGCTTGTCTTTGTTGATCTTTTGTTGCATTGTCGCTGGTTGGAACGTATCTGGGTTTATGGCTACAATGAATTTCGAATGTGTATGGGACGGGCACAAGGTTAGATGGAACTCTATGTAAAGAATATATTGAGAGGATACCATTTGATATCCAAAGGATAGATGTGCCAATCTTAACCTCTACGGTATTCCACTTGCCATGTAGCATTGCTCGTAAGCTGCATTGGGTACCTGGCCAGTCTCTCTGACGGAGACCTTCCCTACACAGAGGCTTCGCATCGGTCGAACTAGCTTCAACTTTGCCAAAAAGCCTCAATCAAAGGTCCGATAGCCAATAATCGTGGTCCTGATCTAAAAGCTCTTCCGAATCGTTCTCTGCTTCATCCTCAATCTCAAAATTTTCGAGTGCCCTATCTTCAGATCCTGTGATTCAAGGTTCGGTGTCCTGGAAATCCGGTAGCATATCGGGATGATATTTGCATTTGATGCTGTGAACCTTGTTACCCGCAACCCAGATGCCGTCTTTGCCTTGGTATGGTGCGCGGCATATGTAGCAGAACTGAAATTTGCATCTACCTGATCGCGATTAGCTACAGACTTCTAATGCATTACTCAAGTGACTTACATGTCATGTGGTCGCAACCTTCGTTCTTTTGGATCGGCGCTTCGCATTCTGGACACTTCGTGGTGACTGCCTGGATCTCAGCTCTGCTCAATTCTTCATGCTCCTGTCTGGCTTCATCTTCTTTTCGGCGCTGCTCTTCTTCTCTGTGACGGCGCTCGTCGTATTGATCGCATGTCTCGCCTGTGTGGAATGGCACGTCATGTACAGTGCAGACGCGGAAGTCGCAAGCGTTGCAGCGGAATATGTTGCCCTCCGATCCCGTAACGTGGATCTGGCCGGAAGTGCATGCCTCAGCAAGACAGTAGCGGAAATCGGGGTCGTTGCTCAAAAATGCACGCATCGATAGTCCATCGAAGCTTCCAGGTTGTCAGTATTGGTTCTAAAGATAACGAAAGACCTCTCACCGTGCGAAGAGATCGTTCGACCGATGCATCTTGACGTCGGCGCGGGTGATTGACTGGCTGCAGCCACTGGAGGGGCATCGTATCTGCTCCCAATATGTGCTGTCAATCTGTGAGTTCAGCCACCCGAGGAAGCATTCCTTGCAGACGTCCGGCTTGTGTTCACATGCTGAGAGTTTTGGGTATTCGTTTGCTGGAGCGATGTCCCCACAAACAGAACATTCCATTGTTTCTAGCGCAGACTTCGCTGATTTTGAACGTCTGATTTCGCCATCGTCTGTGTCATCTTCAACATCGAGGTGCTTGTGCGCTCTTTTTCTCTTCTTTGTCGCTTTGACTCGAAGCATATCCTCCTCTTCTTGCTCGTACGGAACAGCACACTTGGAGAGTAGATTGCAAGCCCCGCATGCTCCCCTAGTCTTTCCCGATCCTACTACAGCTTGCATAAAATCTTCATAGCACGGATCACACATGAGATGTCCGCAGGCTATTATCCAAGGTCGGGAAGGAGTTCCACCGCACTCACTGCACTCACTGCACTCGGCTCTCTCCGCACTCTTCGTACACCAGATCTGATTGACAGCAGGACTTCCTGTAGGCTTATGAGGCACATGGGATTGTCCAGACTTACTGAAGCCCGAATCGCGCTTCTCTCGCTGCTTGGTTGTATTCGTGGTGCGACAACTCTTGCAGTTCGCCCACCATTTGTCTCTCGTCTTCTGCCGGTCGATAGTGTCGTTCAGAGTCTTCTTGCAGGTTCGGCACCGAGGTAGTTTAGCGCCATGAGTATCTTGAGAGATGGAGGGATTTGCTAGATCTGCGAACAGTGAGTCACAATGTATGTTTTGATAAGGCCCCGACATGTCTGCTGTGTCTGAGGATCTTGATGGCTAAGCGTGGTCTGTGGTAAGAGAACCACGCTGATGACTTCAGAATGAAGCGCAGTATGTTGTGAGCCAAAGCTCTCGAAAGTTTTCAGACAGTACTGTGTAAGGTGGTGTGCAGAAGACGGAGAGTAGATCGAAATGCAGCCGCAGTAAGCTAATTTGGAGAGCAGAGTGAAGGTGAAAGTCTCGCTGAGTCTCTCTTACCACGCTTAGACCCCTCAGAAGGAGCTTACGCAGAACAACCCATCTATAAGCCAAGCAGCGGACAAGAAAGCATCGTAGAGAAGCGAAAGTACACCACGTCAAGAGGGGGATCATATTCAGGTCGCCAATTGCACTAATCTGAGAGGAGCTATTTTTGGTCTTTATGAGGGATTGGCATGACTTTCATGGTTGGCACGTACTTAGTCTGATATGTGCCTTGCGTTGGGTTTTTGCCTCGCGCTATTTCTGAGCTTCTGCACGCTTCCGCGGTTCATCATCCGGAGATGGAGACTACCTCGCGCCCTGGGGCGGCACGCCAAGACACGCTGGAAGAGTGAATGCGACATGGGCTCATGCGAACACACTAGTTGAACACAGCACAGCCTACGCTTATCAAGTGTTTTTTTTTTTCACCGGAAACGTAGCAGCTAATGTCGGTGCTGAGCCTTGAGGTGTTGCAGAGCATTGTAAGACCAAGACAGAGACGCATTGAAGATTATTGGAAAAACAGAAACTTTTTAAACGTGGAGTTGCGTGGTTGTAATCAACAACTGAGGGAGGCAACACGGTTGTCATATTTTGCATTGTGATGGGCTTCGTTGTGAGTTGCGGTGCAGCAAAGGTGCAAGTAGGTGGGCCAGCACGTTATTCTTCGCGTGACGTCACGCTTTGATCGCAGCTGCTTGAGTGGAGAGCTACACATCTTTTTATTTTTATAAAGATGCGACCATCACTTTTGTGTAGGTAGCGCTTCGATGCTGTAACAGGCTGTAACAGGCTGTTACTGGTCTTTTACCAGCCTGGCCGTCAATCATGGCGATCGTTCGTCAGAGCTCAGGTCCTTCTCCTTTTCCTTTTCCCTTTCTATTTTCTCCTTTTTCCATCTCAGAAACCGTCCGTTTCCTCCGATCGCGCCTCTCGTGCGAATTTTTGTCTACCCCTTTCATAGTCGTGCACCGACATACAATATAATCGGCCCCATCTCTTCTCCACACTTTCTTAGGCGCCGACCTCCACCGCCCTCGGCTCGCTTGAGTCGTAGTCGGTTGCCCATGCGACAGGTCACTGACCGCATCCGATAGATAGATGTCTCGTTCATCCCGAATCACCGTGCCGTATGTGCATGCACAGCGGAAGGATCTTGCCGTGATAACCGGCCGACTACCGCCTCAGGTCTTGGCGAGGTATTGCGCCTCGATATCAGCCACAGTGATGTCGAAGCAAAATGCTGTTTCCAAGTGGCGAATCGGTACTCGAAAGAAAGGCTCATCGTTTTGTCGTGGCTTTCTACTCATTTGTGATGTTCCCTCTCCTGTGCTCCATTACACCCTTCCCAGCTACGCAGGCAAGTGTCGGCGCAATCATCGTACTCGCGTGTCAATGTGAAGGTCTCTCTGTCGACGAAGTGCCTTCTGCATTCTTCAACGCACGGGGTTGCTTTCATGAACAGCGCACAGCAATGAGCGTCTCCAATATCTGCTGTACATTGGCTCTCTCGTAAGTGGGCAACGACACTTTCGACCAGGTTGTCCGTCGACAGTGTGAAAGCTGGAACGAGCTGATAGAGGAAGATCGGTACGCAAAGGATGAAGAGGATCGTAGTGAGAACAGATCGGGTGCGGGATCGAGTCGAAGATGGGCAACCAAGGGTGTACATCGCGCTCATGAACATTTCAGTTTGCTCGTGTGGTTACTTCTTGGGCAGATGTAGTCCGTTGATAGTTGTGTGGTCGTCAAAGTGCGGGGGAAAGCTGTCTGACGATGGCGAATTAGGAAGTGTAGTGCAACGGTGCGGCTGAGCTGCAGGTCAAGCTTGAAGACGTCGAAGGTTGCGGGAGTGTCTTGTTAGGTAGGAGCGTGCGACTCCTTGTAAGACAGAGTCGAGAAGAACGAACACAATGATCGGTCATCGTGTGAACTTCCTCAGGGTTCTTCATGAATATATGCTTACTGCGCACCGGAAGTGGACGGTAAGGCGGCAACGCTAGCACGACCAGGAGTGGCTTGCACCGTGATGCAGCATCAGCTCTCTGAACAAAGCTTCCCAATAGGAAAACCGCGCTATCAAACCTTCCACTCCTTGCTCAAATCAATCCACTTGCGAGCATGCGCCACAAATTGTCGAGGTGCATGTCGTGCTGCTGCACTATCGTTGTAATTTGACAAGCGGGTACCATTGCAAGCTTCGTGTCGAGCCGTTGATAATTGCCCGTTGTCAGCTGCATAGCGCGAGGTTCGAGCGCCACATCATCTCAAAAATAGGTAGTGCTGAGTCGATCTTGGCGCGCACAACCCATCATCGGAAAAGTAAGCAAGCACACAGCCAGGTGCTCTCTAGGGTTGGTGCATGGAGATCCGTTACTATTCGTAGGGGTGTGTTGCGACTCAGTCACAACAGCAACGAACGAGCGATCTGGCATTCGGCTTTGCATCACGAGAACAGCCGACAATTAATAGTTCGCAGAACAAGCCCGAAGAAATGACGAAGCGGGGAACATGAGGTTTGTACGGAGATTGTGCGGAGATTGTAAGTAGGGTAGTCCCGACATGGCACTCTTGGGTCTTTGATTTCTGGTTTGCGCAGTAGAGCAGGGGTTTAGGTAATCTGAAACGTACGAAAACCCATCCACAATCGGGAAGTGTTTCGCACGACTGAATGTATATGCATCGTGATGATGTGGCTTCTGAGTTGTTTTTTGACAAGGCATCCGCTATAGCAAGCGCTTATGGTCGTGATACCGCTCCGATCTAAATTTACAATACTTTGGTGTCGCAATGTAAAAGTTGTTTGTTTGTCGTAAGACGACAGAGTTGTAACTACGCCGTGCGGTAAAGAAGGCGTCAGATTGAAACCAAACTTGGTAGAAGACACCGCATGCACTGGTAGTCATAGCTCAAGACCATGAAATCCTGTGTACGTGTTAGTGGAAAAATTTACGCGTGTACAGCGGAGTGACCTACGCAAGCATGATTCCCGCACCAGTAAACATAGCGGCGAATTGAGTGAGTGTCTTCTTGAGCTCCTCGCTCTTGTTCGGTCCAGTCTCAAGTAGCTCGGGAATAACAGCTACCGTGCCAACGTACAGGAACGTGCCTGCTGTGAACGGAAGCAGCATATCTCCCCACTGCAGACTGGTTCCCCAAAGACCGCCTCCCGGGACTTCAGCCGTGGCCGAGCTGCCACCAAACTCTTGCACCGCAATGCCAATGCAAGTACCAAGAAAGGCGCCTGCGGCAGTTACAAATTGAGCGCCCATCGCCGCACGCTTGCTGAAGCCTGACTGAATAAGTAGGGCGAAGTCGCCGACCTCATGAGGGATCTCATGAAAGAACACAGCTACAGTAGTGGTAGCACCAATAGTGGGAGAAGCGTAGAAGGAAGAGCTGAGGGCGAGACCATCAGTGATGTTGTGAGTAAAGTCGGCGATGAGGTTGAGGTAACCGCCCAGCTTGACGCTGGCATTGATTTCCTTCTCCTTTTCGGCCGCTACAACAGCATCATTCGCAGTAGGCTTACGAGCACGCAAAGTGCTGTCTGAGCCATTGGTCTCGATCCCTGTCGACTTGGCCGAAGCCTCCGTTTTCTCGTGCGAATGTCCGTGGGAGTGGTCATGCCCGCCAGCACCACCCGTCGCAATCCTCAGAGCCTTGTCCATGGCCACAAAGGTGACAAAGCCCACCATGATAGCCACACCTAGCAGCAGGTTCTTGTTCGGCTCGACCATGACGAACTTGACATTGTCAGGCTCATCTTCTCCCAAGAAAATCTCGGGCAGAAGATGGAATAGTGTGTCACCCAGAAGTCCTCCGACCGCGAAAGCCACCATGACGGATAGTGAGGAGGGGTCGATGTTGGGCGGGCATAGTGCGAGGAGGAAATTTGGTGGTCCAGAGATATAGAGGGTAGCCAGAAGAGCGTTGACAGCAGGGCTGCCGGGGAAGAGCACGGCAAAGACCTGAGAGCTCAGCGATGACGTGGTAGGGTTGGTAGCGACCTTGTGCTCGTTGAGAGCTTTTACGAGCGAGCAGTCCTGGCGAAGTTAGCTGACTGTTGAGCACGCGACATCACGGTGCTCCCCGCCAGCGCCTATTCACGTGTAGCCCGTGCTTGATTGTCGTAGTATTATGCCACAAGAGTTTGACTGTGAAGACGGGTAGCAATTCAAGAACGTACCTGCAATTGCTCTTCAATTTCATGAACACTCAACTGCCCCACCGGCACTCCGGTCTCGCCTTTGACGGCAGCTGCGGCAACGTTCCATGCCAGCACACCAAGGAATATCGAAAGAGACAGTAGGGTCTGGTTGCGACGCGACACCATGATGGACGCGTACTCACTAGCTCAACCGCGTACAGTTGTTGGTTTGAGAGGCCGTGTCCAGGGGTCGAGCAATGGACACATGCATCAACCGAGAGTGGGGCGCGATAAGCCGGTCACGCTAAGATAAGAGCACTAGCGCCGCTGGACTAAATTTTTGGGGAAGGCACGTTTTTGGCGACCGAGTGGGACTGCTTTGGACAATCCCACCTCTCAACACCACGACACCTTACCAACCCTTCACAACTATCACAAAGTACACAAGATGGGTCGCGAACTCCAAAAGAAGAAGAACAAGTCGTCGCTCCCCAGGAAGCGCCAGAATGGCCCCTCCAAAAAGAAGGTTCTGAGCAACCCTATCATTGCGAAGCACTGGTACGCACAACAAGCAGCACTCTCTACATTCGATCTTGCTCTGACATGCAAACAGGAACCAGAAGGAGACACTATCCCAGAACTACCGCCGTCTTGGTCTGACATCGCGCCTCAACCACGCAACGGGTGGCACAGAAAAGACAATCGCTCTCCTTGGCCTCAACGACCCCAAGTCTTCGCGCGCAGACACAGCCGCCGATAGCACTGCGAACCGTCTGAACATCGTCTCCAAACAGCCTGTCCAGGCCGTCGAGATTGAAGAAATCGAAGTTGAGCGTGACCCAGAGACCGGCGCTATCCTGCGCATAACAGGACAGAAGGAGGAGAAGTTCAACCCGCTCAATGACCCATTGAACGAGTTAGAAGATAGCGAGGGCGAGGCAGAGGAGTGGAGCGGCTTCGCAATGGTACCCGAGCGCAGAGAGAACGAGGCCCAGAACCCCGTGATCAGTGAGCTGGAAGAGGCCGCAAGGAACGGTGTCAGGAAGGCGCCGAGGAAACAGAGTGAGAGAGAGGGAGAGTGGTTAGAGAGGCTCGTGAACAAGTACGGCGAGGACTACGGGAGGATGGCAAGGGACAGGAAGTTGAACCCCATGCAGCAGACGGAGTCTGACATCAAGAAGAGGGTGAAGAAGTGGAAGGCGGCTCAGAGTGCTTGAGCGGTCATCATCGCTCGTGCATGGCCTTGAGGAGAGCATGGGATCGGCGTTCGAGGTGTTTTCGTGCATTGAAAAGGATCGATGTTGGGTGCATCGACGAGAATAGGATGCAACTAGCGACCAAAAATGGGCAATTTACCATGTTAGGCACCCGGGAAATTCAACGTTACATTTCACCGTCAATCTCAGTCATGCTGCATCATCGCATCGTGTGCAGTCATGTCGAAAAAAGGTCGAGTTACAACTCACTTTCTGCGAAGTATGCAAAGTAGCAGTGCTAGACAACTAGTAAGGATGAATATTCTCCCTTGCTAATAATTGTTGTATTCTTCTGCTGCAGCAGCAGTCATCAAGCGCAACACTTCAAATCTCAAGCACGTTCGATCTCACAATCTGAATGATGAGACACTCGATCTTCGCTCAGGGCAGGACCTCCTGTGCATATATGATGGTGCAAACTTTACAGTGCTTATATTGATGATTCGGAGCTTTGCACCCTTTGAAGAGCAGGCTCGGTTACAAAGTACAACCCCCGGTCCATCGTACCCTCATTGTACGCTCTTTGGAAATCACAATGATGCCATCGAGACTACTGAAGTCAGTTGATACGCACCGGGTAATGCATGGACTTTCTCTGCTGATTACAGGCCGGGTAAAGATCTATGAGAAGCACCATCCTGGCAGTCAGGATACTAGTACTGCATCCGTACCGGTAACGTTCGACAAGAAACTAGCGCGTTGCCTTGTAATCAGCTATCTTAGCGGAGTCAACATTGTCCAAGCACACTTGTCAATTACGAAAGCAGTGAATGTTAATGTTCTACACTGCGTTGAAGTCCGCATTACCACCAAATGGCAAGCCAATTCTGGATTTGTTCCCTGTCAGTTCTCAGAGACGAGATTGCAGGAATCAACACGTGAGTCTACGAGTAAGTCACCGAACCTATGGCGCCGATTTGAGCAATCTTGCGCCAGCCTAGGTCGTCTTGAGAGGCATCTCTCCGGTCCAATACATCTTGGACGGGCCTATCCCGGAAGCCGATGTGTGACAACTCTCCACAATTTCGAGGTTCGACATCGAATACTTGGGGTTTCTCAATCACTGCCTGGGCGATGCAAAGCAAAGCCTCTTGCCTCTGCTTGTCTATCCGCAATCTCGTTTGTTACAGCGTGTATGTGTGATAATGTGGTTTCCGGATTTGTGTTACGCGCTTGCTGTCACATGACGGTAGTGAAGTCTGACATGTCCGATCGTGCTTGTCCCTTGTCGAGTTTGATCCGGATTTTGCGAGATCAGCAAGGCTGCTTTGGCGTCCTGTGAGTGTCCTGGTTCTTATAGCTTGGACACTGGTGTTCCCCAGTCGGCCCTGCTGGTGTTCCGAGGAATGTACGCCACGGCCCGTTTTCAGCCTCGCGGCGGCCTTCGTGTGACAACACAAGCTTGATCACGGTAAATCTCACTCGAGCACACATCGGCTTACAGATACTTTAATTTCTTCGTGCAGTACCACGAACGCAGAGTCGAGAACGTTGTTGGTGGATGTTGACACTTCCATGCCATCGGTGAATCCGAGGGAAGATGACATCGCCCAAGCTTCGCCAATGCCGCCATCACTGGGTTATCAGATGGGCTTTTCACACCAGCCCACGAAGCGGTCTTCAACGGGTGGCCCGGAAGTGTGGCCTCGGAAGCTTTAAGAGCCAGTCGCACAACATCGCACAACATCCGGCTCGCGATTCATTGGTAATGATGGTTTCTCGCCATGCAACTGTCGCCCTTGGCTGGGAATACTTGTTCGAAATGAGCCTAGTACCAACCAGCCGTGAACGGCTGAGTGAACCCAGGTTCGATCAGATAAATGCGGTCTTCTCAGCCTTCCCAAAATCTTCATACCTTACACTCTGCGCTCCTCCAAGAGCGTAAGAGACATTACAGCGACCATGAAGACAACTATGAGACCAAACGATAGTTATTCGAATGAAGGCGATGAGAAAGCCTATGATGTCAGGCCACCAAGTGGCGCCCGTTGGGGTGAAGAAACCGACAGTCGACGGAGTAGCGAAGAAGCTCAGGCAGGAGTCAAGCGCATCGAAGCTGTGAGCAAGAGCTGGACCCTGACTAGCCTGGTAATAGCCTATGTCACGTATATGCTCCATGCTCACTTGCCGTTGGTTGTCTGGAAAGATTGATTCTGACAAGCGATCAGACTCATGCTCATTGCAAATATCACGTCTTTGGAGATCCAAGTCACAAGCAATCTCACAGCGTTTGCGACTAGTGCGTTCCGATCGCACTCATTGGTATCGACTATCGCTGTGGTACAGGGGGTCGTTAGTGGTAAGTCCCTGAATTATTGCATTGGACATGTTCTTAGTACTGATCAGGTGCAGCCGTCATCAAGCCGCCCATGGGCAAAATTGCGGACGTGTTTGGCCGTCTTGAATCTTTCACTATCACAATCTTCCTTTATACGCTCGGCTATATCCAGCAGGCCGCATCAAACAACGTCCAGACTTACGCAGGCGCACAGATTTTCTGGGCCGCAGGATTCAATGGCCTCCAGGTCTTGCAGCAAATCTTTGTTGCTGACACAACAGATCTGCTCAATCGTGCCCTTTTCTCGACCATTTTCGACCTGCCTTTCCTCTGGACAACATGGGCAGGACCCGAGCTTGCAGCGAAAATCCTTGATGGTGCGAGTTGGCGTTGGGGCTATGGTATATGGGCTATCATTTTGCCCATCTTCTTCATACCCCTCGCTGTGAGCCTATTCATGAACCAGCGTCGCGCGAAGAAACTCGGTCTGGATTTCCCAAGCCCCTTCAGAGGCCGAACAATCGGTGAAATCTTCAAAAACCTCTGGTATGACCTGGATGTCTTCGGTCTCCTTCTGTTAGCAGCCGGGATTTCACTGGTCCTACTACCGCTCACGCTTGCTCCGAATGCAAACGGGCAATGGCGAAATGCCAGCATGATAGCTATGCTCGTCATTGGTGGTGTCATTTGCATCATTTTCCCATTCTGGGAAACAAGTAAAAAGCTTGCGCCAAAGGCATTCTTCCCTCCTAATCTCTTCAGAAATAGGACAGTTGTGGCTGGCAGTGCGATTGCCTTCTTCTACTTTAGTAAGCAACGGAGCGCTCAAAGGCTCTTTCAGATGCTGACACCGTGCAGTGGCATTCTACATGAGCGTCTTCCCATACTTCTTCTCGTATCTGCTTATTGTACAGAACCAATCGATTGTGACGGCGGGCTATATCACACGTGTCTTCACGTTCACATCGACCATAGCCTCCATTGTGGTCTCTTTGATGATCAAGTATTCTGGGCATTACAAGTATTTTGTTACGGCCGGAGCATGCGTCTATATCATGGGCTTGTAAGTTTGATCAGAAAAAAACGCGCAGACAGTGAGCTAACAACACACAGTGGGCTTATGATTGCTTACCGTACTCAAGACGCGTCGACTTGGGCAATCATTGGCACCCAAATTGCCGTCGGTATCGGCGGGGGTTTCCTCAACGTCCCAGTACAGCTTGGTGTCCAAGCATCTGCATCGCATCAGCAAGTAGCTGCTGCGACCACGGTGTGGCTTACCATCCTTGAGGTTGGCGGTGCCGTCGGCGCAGCAGTCTCCGGAGCAATATGGAGCTCGTACGTCCCATCAAAGCTTCAGCAATACCTACCGCCCGATCTCGCTGCCGGTTACGCAACAATCTACGGAGACGTCACCGTTGCTTCCAACTACACACTGTATCCTGTAGGGTCACCCGCACGTATAGCAATCAATCGGGCTTACCAGGAAACGATGCGCTACCTGCTCATCGGCGCCATATGTGCAGCCGTACCAATCTTGCCGCTTACGTTCTGCTTGAAGAACTACAAACTTGATCAGATGGAGCAACCGGTGGAAGGACGAGTCATTGGCAGTACGCAGAAGCGCGAAATGAGCAGAAGTTGGAGGTTCTGGGAGCGCAGGTCTGGCACAGCGGTTGCCTAAGCATCAGACAGAGCTTTACACGCATCCGTTTAACAATACCCATTTGAGTGGCTACGAAGCCACTTTATCTCTAAGAGGCAGCGCATTTCACGTCTTGTGACTACTTTTATTTGCTGCAGTGGTGTCAGTGAAAGCTTGACAGAACAGACAGATCTTCTGTTGCATCTTCGCTAAAGTGCGAATGAGCCTCAGGGCCACATTTGCACGGTATGCTATGAGTTTGCCTATGAATAGAGAATCATGCAAGGAGTCTGGCATTTTTAAGCTTTTAATACTGTGCGAAGTCACCAAGAACTCCTAGAGACATAGTATCGAAAAGCAGCACCTGAATAAGAACGAAATATGGGGCCTAGCAAGGCACTAGTCAAGCTACAACCCGAACAAAACCCTGTTGCTGGATAGCTAGGAGGTGATATCACAACAAAAATTGCACATTCGCCTACGAACTGTATCGAAGCCCTCAACTACAAGATTCGAATACGCCAATCAGCATGCCGTCATATGGCCTGACCATATCACACCACCATCACCTCGCGCGACCCACCCCTGCAGACCCGACATCTATCGCAATGTGCACAACTATAAGTACTGTAGTAGACATATAGTCATTTGCAGGAGACAGGATTGTGAAATGTCTCGCACAAATCAATTCGCCCTCATCCTAATCATCCAAGCCACGATTCTAGCAATCTTCCTCCAACGAGCACCCTTCATGATGTCCGCAACCACACCAACCAGCAAAAAGCCATGGGCCGACACACCATGTGCACTCATCACAACACCACAGTACGCAACCAACAAAACTGATATTTTCACCACTGGCGCAACGCACATGACGCACGTCCACAACGCCATCCTACGCGGCTACAACTCCATCTACCATCAAGCGCCACACGTAAAAGAGGAGGACAAAGCCGCATTCATAGGATATGCAGTGACATGGTTCCGCTTTGTGAAGTCCCATCATGACGACGAAGAAGGCGGCCTGTTTCCCAAAGTAGCCGAAGTGCTTGGTAGCAAAGACAGCGAGCTCTGGGGCGCGACGCACAAAGAGCACGAGTCTTTTCTCGCGGGGTTGGCAGAGTACGCCAGGTACCTCGGAGCACTGAAGACTTCGAGGGACTTTGATGGCAAGACGCTGAGGACGATTATGGAGGGGTTTCAGGAGCCTTTCAATCACCACTTCCACTCAGAGATCAGCACTATCGCGTCATTTGGCCATTTGCCTTCCGCACCGGCTTCTGGGTCGTCAGAAGAAGATGCTGCTGCAGCGGTGTTCAAGGCGTGGGGTAAGAAGACAGTTACGAAAGCGGGAACAACGGACGTCGTGCCTTTCTTCCTCATGAACCTGGACGCTACGTATGAGGAGGGAACGTGGGCGAACTGGCCACCGATGCCGGCGCCGGTGAGATGGGGATTGGTCAATGTCGCCGGAAGTTGGAATTGGGCGTGGTGGAAGTTTGCGAGCTGTGATAGTGCTGGGAATCCGCGGGAACTGTATGCACTTGGGTAAGAAGGGGAGTGGAGGGTGCAGCGAACTGCTACGGTGTTGGGAGGTTTGCATGGTTGCGGAGAAAGTTGCATCACCCGACTCGGACTCTCTGCAAACCTCGATTGTTATATGGCTGCAGTGGCCGAGCCCCCAAGAAATTGAGCATTCCTATACACAGTGTGTAAAACAAGTTATGAACGAGAGAACAGCAGCCGCGGGGCTGTCTTGAGATGAGCAAAGAGGGAATCGAGGAGTAAATACGACACGATACGATTCCTACATTACCGTTAACACAGGAGGACAAGGCAAAAGTGAGGGCCTAATCGCATGGAGGTGATTGAAAGCAAGATTCCTCGGTTGAACTGAGACAGATGTTTTACAAGTCAACATTCAAATTGGTTGAGATGTTTTGCTACAGGAATGATGACGTAAGCTATCTCCCCGAAACGAAGAACTCTCAAGGCTGTTTAGATAGCACCTTCCATCAGCATCCTTGTGACAGGACTCAAAACAAAGAACCTTTATCATGAGAAGACAGCTTCAGCCCTATCCACCCTTGCAACCAGCTCCTTCACAAGCACACTCACAGCCACCCTTGCAACCAACCTTTCGGGGTCCATTACAAGGACCCGCACAACCAACTACACAGCCAATCTCTCGCGACACATTACAAGGGCCCTCGCAAACAGTCTCGCAACGACCTTCACAAGCACCCTTGCCAGTGGCTTTACCAGCACCCTCGCTAGCACCCTTGCAAACACCCTTGCAAACACCCTTGCAAACACCCGTTTCGCAAACTTCGTCCGTACAGATAAAAATCTACGTGTATGTAGTTCAATGCGACGAGTTCGGACCAGACCCCGATGATGATATTGGATGGAACCGAATACACAGTATACACAGCACGCAGTCTGGCGCCAACACAGCGGCCGAAAACCTCACCAAAAAATACCTGCGCGAAGAACCGGGGTCAAACGTCGAGGAAGAGCGCACAGATGAAGATGGGAACTACTACGGGTACGTGAAGCTGTATGAAGACTCGTTCCTCTTCCATAAGGAGGCGCATGTCATTGTGACCGTCTCAAAATGGTTCGTGGACGAAGTGGAAGAGACAAATAAGAAGCCTGCCGGAAAAGCCGGCACCAAGCACGTGAAAGATGGAAGTAAGAAGAGAAAACGGTGAAACGGTCGATGAATCAGAATTTGGGTATGCGTAAAGACAACTGTTAAGTACAGCCAACGGGACATGACATCAATAGCAGAAATTTGTACGTCTGGACGTACGACGGCGATGGAAAGAGGTGGTTTGCATCTCACGATATGTACAATGTACTTTGACGTTCCTCCATCGATCACATCTCTTCCCAGCTCAAAGTTGGATATCTTCGATAGTATAGTGGTCAGTATTTCTGCTTGTCATCCACAGGACAGCTCGCAGGAGGCCGGGGTTCGATTCCCCGTCGGAGAGATACGATATTTTTGCCGGAGATGCGATCTTTTTGCTGGAGATGCGATATTTTTGGGAGTTGTTGCTCTCAGATGGGGTGGGGTATGCAATTGTGACTTTTTTGCTCATGGCCGTCTGGTCTCATTCTGTTCCTACATTGTTCGGAGGATTTGATACTATCCTACACAGTTTCTTTTGAACCCGTTAACAGCCGTCACCGTCGACAATCACTAGATTCCTGGGGCTTGTGCGCCAGTATCAGACCTCGGCCAAGCGCCCGACAATCTGAACAACTTCATCTCCTCATCACCGCGTCGCACTGGCGGTGTATCTGACTTTGTTCCACAGGGGCTGTTTTCTAACCCCTGCATTCGCTTTCATCGCGTTCCAAGTCACTTCGATGTCTCCTCAAAGCCCCCCCACCAGGCCGGGATTCACCATCAAAATGCGCCGCACAAAGCACCGATGAAGCGCATGCGCCAGTCTGCATGGCGCTTTCCTCGCACATGTGCCGCATAAACTGGTGAAGAGCAAGTATGCTAGGCTTGTCTAAACTTTTGGGCTGGGGCTGCAGAGCGTCCTACGCCTGCGGCAAAGGCCGGTCGATCATCCCGAAATATCAGAGCTGCTTGCGGAGCCGGGTGCAAATGGTGTAGCTGCTCACCAATGACAGATGCGTATATGAATGGCAGGGATCGACCTGCCAGTTGACGTGTGCTTCCAACGGCGCGGGCGCCAAACGCGGCTTTGACCGTAGAAGCTGTTCATAACACAGATCAGACGGCTCTCATCCAACACCATGACACAACAGCTTGCAATACGTCAGAGCATCTAGCAGCAGCAGAACAGTGCACGCCCCGCAGCTTCGGCTTCTTGCTAAGACAATCCTGCCGCAGTTGCAGGCTATCACACTGCATTGCAGCGCGGCTAACGTTGCATGCTGCGAACGAAAGCAACTCCAAGATAGAACACTGCATAGTCAGCGCAGGAAACGTCAGTGGGGGCGAGACTTAAAGAAGTGACGAACCAATGGCAACAAAGGATCACATACCCAAGCACACAAGTTCAGGCCGGCTCGTGGATTGAAGCACAATGCAGACAACACGGTCTGCTGATCAGCATGTGCATTGCAGTATGCAAGCAAATCCACGTTCGCATGGCCAAGTGCTTGACCGGAATCATGTCGCACTGCTTCAACCTATGCAACCTCATCATACAGGACCAGGTAATCTGGATGAGTTGCTGCGATATGTCTGTCTCTATCGAATTACACAGGCTAGGCATAGAACTGCCTGTACGCTACGTCGTACAAGCAAATCTAAGCCTACCCCGCTACGTGCAACAGCTTCAGCTTTCGTAACTCAAGAACGACGCGATGATGTACAAGTCATGCTCAATGCTGGTTCCCCTAGGCCAATCATACAAAGTGTATTTCCAGAGTACACAATCGGCGGAGAAAATGCGGTGTGGTGGTAGGGGGTAGGAAAATTTACCTGTGGATATAGCATGGATTGACATGCAGTCTAGTAAGCTGCTCCTGCCTCTCTAGTCCAACGTTCAGAAATGTGTGTCTCCCGTCGGAACCCTGGTCGATACCATCATCACTTATTGTCCGCTATGCCATCTCACCGCTCGACTTCACCGATCAAAGCGTGACACGATCTGATCTGATTCTGACCGCTCTAGCACGACGCATGAAATCAGCCCCGAGGTACAATTCCGACTGCAACTCCGGATCCAATTCCAGACAGCAAAATCGAACCCATAGCAGCCATAGCCTTAGCCAGCAACTATCATGTGGATCCGTCGGGCATGGTGCGTTGTGTGCAACCGAGCATTACTCAACATCGCATATAATCCGGAGAAATCTCCCAGCCAACAATAGGGAATCAATATTTCACCACATCCGCGGCTGCCTGGAACTGTCGCGATACCCAGCAGCAGTTCCAGATCAGCGGCTCGTGCCTGTACATCCTGCAGGATGGCACCATTACGGGAGAGAATGGCATGCATGCATGTCAGCCCAACCCTGTCGAAGCTCGTATCCAAACTTTATGCTTACCACGGGAAGGACTGGCTGAACAACTGGGGGGGGGGGGGGG
>SATZ01000470.1:0-29009 GCA_004335205.1 Ascochyta viciae-villosae | reverse complement strand
ACATCTATATACCTGTAGTATTAGGATTAATCTCTAAGTGTTCTAAAGAGGGAGATTGTACTCTAGGATTAGGTTCTGTAATAATCTGTAATAGGCTATGTGTTCTAATCTAGCACTTATGTAATGTGTAACCTTTACTGCAACATTAGTTATATACTAGAATAGCTTAGAATACTCTATAATAGGATAGAAAGACCTATGCTGTAATCTTCTTTGCTAAAGGGTAATAGATCTTAGCAAGACAGGTAATATTAAGCTTCTTCTTGTCTTTAGTACGTCCTTTAAGGTTATAGTTCTTAAGGTATTAGCAGATAGCTATAAGGTGCTTATAATACTTCTTAGGAATCTATAAGATATTAGTATGCGCTAAAATAGCCTAAAATAGCTAAACATACTACAAAACAGTCTAAGTTAGTAAGAAAGCACCTCTAGCACCTTATAGTCTAGACACTGTCCCTATTCTTAAGCTTAAAGAGCTAAGACATATAGATCTACTAATTTTTATTAGTAATTAGAGGAAAGTAGTAGCTAACTATACTACTTACATAACACTTTAAAGTGCTAAACTAGGTAATATAGCAGATATAGATATAGATAGACTAGACAGCGTAGTTAGCTATATTATTAGATATAGGTGTAAAGTTTATAATAGGTAAAAGAAGTAAAGCTAGGGCCTAGGCAGGTAGATATAGTCTGCTATAGCCTAGAACAGCGCAGAATAGGCTGCTATATACTAGTTAGTACTAAAAGAGTTTAAAAAGACCCTTTTCTACCTAAAGGCATCTATCTTAGTTAATATGCGCTAGAATAGCACATAATAACCTAGAAGGGAAGTAAATAAGAGAAAGGGCAAAAAGTTAATTTTTAGAGAAACTTACTAAAGAAGGTAGTAGGATATAGGAGTAACAGACTAAATTAACAGAGAAGAGCCTTATATATAGTACTCTACTAACAGCTAGGACAGCTCTGCTCTTACTACAGGAATTAGCAGTAAAGGTAAGAGAGAAAAAACAGGCGTGCGCCTAGGTAAAGGTAGAAATTTAAGCCTCTTGTTAATTAGCACAGGATATACTATAATAGACTACGTTAGACTATAGCATCCTATACCTAGGCCTACTAGCCTGTTATTTAGTTAATTAGAACAATTAACCTAAGAAGAGAGATATTGTTAGCCTAATAGCTAACGCCTTAGAGAGTTGTTACAGAGTAACCTATCTTAGGTTAAGCCTAGTATAAATAGTCCCTTATACTAGATTAATGCCTAGTATTAAACAGTCTACAGTTAACTATACATCTCTGTTCTTAATTATATTATTACTACTTATGTTGTTACCTTATCTCTTAGTAAACCTTGCCTTAGGGCCTAACAACTAGCCTAGAAGACAACTCTGCTACTAATATACAGGTTTTCTTTTTAGAACTATATAGAGTAGACTAACTCCTTTCTATAACACCTCTAAATAAAGAACTATAGAAAGACTACTATAAGAAACTAGACTAAGTATATATAGAAACGCCTTTAGTTATAAACTTAGAACTATATAACAGTTTTAAAGAATTTAAAACACTTTAGAAGAATACTAATAAGAATAATAAAACTTACTAACTTACTAAGTCTTCTATTTTTTTAGAAGCCTAGAAGTTTCCTATATAGCTTAACTTTAAAGTTTCCTTTTCTAAGTACTCTATAGATAACAGAGACTAACTATACTACTATAGAAGAGTGTAGGTTCTAAACTCTAATACCCTTAGGACTAAAATTATTAACAATACCTATTATTTTCTAATTACAGGCTATTTAGGACAAGGAAACATGTATACAATCCTCTTCTAAGCCTACTTCTAGCTAGAGATATTAACTACCTTATAATAGTATATAGAGAACTATAACATCTATAAAAGAATAAAGCTATAGAGAAAACTAAAGTAGAGACTCCTTAAACTTCTTCTTTTAACTAATAGGATTAAGAAGGAAATCTCTATAGACTTTATAACAGACCTACCTAAGAGTAAGACTAACTATAACCTTATAGTTATTACAGACAGACTCTCTAAGAACATTATCTTAGGCTCTCTACTAGACCTGTTAGTAAAGATAGTTACCTGTGTATTTATATCTAACGTAGTAGCCTACTACTAGTTGCCTAACGTAATTATTCCTAATTAAGAGATATAATTCCTTAGTAACTTCTAGCAGATAATATATTAACTGCTAAAAATTACATAGAGACTCTCTATAGCCTTCTACCTCTAAATAGACAGAAGCACTAAATATATAAACTCTGTAGTAGAAGCCTACTTAAGAGCCTATATTAACTAGGCCTAGAATAATTAGTCTGCTTAGGTGCCTATAGCCTAGATTATAATTAAAGGACAGGTAGCTACATTTATAGAGTTTAGCTCTTTCTTCTCTTAGTATAGTTATAATATAGATTTATTCTATATAGATCTAGACTTAATAGTAGAGTTGTTGCACTAATATATAAGAGAACCTACTAAAGCTGTAGTAAGTATAGTATAGAAGTTTACTAAAACAATTAACTTTATTAAAGCCTAGATAGTAGAGGCTTAGTAGATATAAGAACAGTAAGCTAATACATACTAAAGAGAAGCCTTCTAGCTAAAGGTTAGGGACAAAGTCTAGCTAAAGCTAGGAAACTAGTTCTTAAATAGCTAAGTAAGCAGGAAGCTAGACTAGAAGAACTAGAAGTTTATAGATATAGAAGTTATCTCCTTATATAACGTTAAACTAGATACTAATAGTAAAGTCTACTTTGTCTTCTATATTAACTAGCTTAAGTTATGCCTACAGGACCCCCTTTATAGACAATTAAACAATAACCCCTATCCTAGCCTCTTAGTTATTACTAATAACAATAGTACATTCTTTAAAGAATAGAAAGATAACTCTATCTATAAACAAAGATAATCTAGAAGAGAGAGTAAGAGACATAAATACCTAGTATAATAGAAAGGCTATATTAGCAAAACATAGGAAAGGGAAGACATTTATAAGGACCTAGAAGCCTTAGATAGATAGCTGTCTATAACAAGAGACAAGAGAGATAAGAATAGAAACTTACCTCTAGGATTCTAGTTAGAATTTCTAGAGGAGCATAACTAACTCTCTTACTTCTAATAGAAGAAGAAGGAGAGAAGTAAAAAGAAGAGACAGGTATAAGTAAGAGGAGCAGCACTAGTTTATTAAGGAGATTATTTATTACATTAGTCTATTCTAAAGAATAGACTGCTTTAGATAGAGGCTATATTATTATAAAGGAAAAGAGCTATAAGCCTAGGTTTTATCTAGCTAGAAAATCCTAAACGCTGCAGATAAGAGAAGACCTAAGCACTACCTTTAGTAAAACCTCTACTACTACTATTATTCTTATTACCTGCAGCAGCGTTAGTAATATCCTTAATAGGTATTTAAGTAAAGTTATTATATTTAGTAGTAAGAGAGAGCTTAAGATGTATATAGAGCTTAGCTCTAAAGTTAATAAGGCACGTAAGTAGTGTTAAGTTAATAGCAAGCTATAATAAGTAAGAAATTAGCAAACACCTCTAAAAATAAGAAAGGAAAGAGAGAAATAACTTACTAGAGTCTTAGCTTAGACTACTACCTTCTTAGTAGTAATAGCAGTATACTCTGTAAAGACTATAGTAGTAAAGAGATAAGCCTTAACCTTATTAACCTTAGTCTAATACTTAGACTACTTAGTCTTATAACAAGTAGCAGATAAGCAGGCATTAGGCTAGAATATAAGGTTAGTATAATATAGAAGGTTCTTATACTTCTTAAAGTCTACTTAGATAGGCTTAATAACATTTAGAAGCTTTATAAAGTTACTCTTAGTAAACTGTAAGTATAAGTAGTACTTACTTAGGGTTTTCTAAATTTTACACAGAGCCTAGCAGATAGTTAGCTAGAAAGAAGAATACTAAGTAATAGAAACTAGAAACTTACCTTATAGTAGTAAGCGTAGCTAAGAATACAGTTAGCACAGCTAGTAAAGTAGCTACCAGAGGTTAAGGTATAAACCTAGCTAGCTAGCGTATAGTTAATATAGACCTTAATATACACTCTAATAATTAGTAACATACACCCCCCTAAAGTTACTATCTTTAATCCTAATAAAACTATTTACACCTCTTTTAAAGAGTCTCTATAAAGATTAAATTTAAGTAAAAAAAGCCTAAAAATTTAATTACTTACAAAATTTTAACCTATTTCTACTAGGTTTTAGCCTTTAAAAGTGCTTTAAAGACAGAAGACTTAGAATTTAAGGTCTTGTCTACTCCTAATTTAGAAGTAGGGTCTTAGGAGAGGATCTGACTAGCTAGATAGCTCTTATAGGGGCGCACGTTACTAATTATTAGGGCGCACATTAACATCTCCCGCCAGAACGTACTCCGCAACACGCTCCACGTCCAGAACTGAAGATTCTAGCCCGTTGTTAGTGCGGCACTAGCTGTTATCCTTTTTACATGGTATGATCAAAAGCCGGATAGCACAAGAGGTAGGATATTTGTCACATCAACCTTGGGCACCTTTTGTTTCTCAAACTGGAGGCCCGCACTAAGCCTCTGCAATCAGGCGCTAGAGGCCTATGTAAATTCTGATAGCAAGTTCAGGAAAAGCAATGCGAACACGATGCGCCCTCTAGTGTAGCTAAAGATAGCCCGCCTTACCATGAATCAACACAAGCAGTCTTGTCAAGTACAAAATGGCATTTGGGTTTACTAAGTGTTCTGTTTACTTAACAAAGAAAGCTGTTTGCTTGACCCCCAGCTCCACACATGTTTTGTTCCCATTTTGGCATTGCCTACAAGTCGAGTACCCGGCTGACTGCCGTGCATTGGTTCCAGTGTCGAGTCCTTTCTCTTGATGAGATTCGACTGATGATTTTGATATGATCAATTCGACAGCCTGTGCTCCGAATGCAGATCGAATCTGGCTGTAGCTTGGACGTCACCGGTGTCCATAGGCACTAATGGGACAAAGTCACCGTCGTCTCCTGTCTTAGGCTTAACTGAAATGTTGACTGCCTTATTAAAGCCGGCCGAGCTGGACCTGATACCCCCAGAGAATTTTGAGGAAATATCTGAGGTTCCTTGGCCGGAGTGGAAAGTCAACTTTATCTTAGGCCACATCCTAGAAATTAACAACCGGTGTGCAGGCATACATCCACAGATGATGGAAACATCTATTTCGAGTAAGCTCCAGTATCCAGCTTCAAAGTAATCCCATGTGATGTTCGTTGACCTGGCAAAGTGGGCGAGAGTGTATAAGCGCAGGGATGAGATGATTATCACAATGATTCCCACCGAGAACATGGCTATGACCATTAGTTTCCTTTTGAGGTTCATGTTCAAGCCAGCTAGATGCTTCAGCGGCAGGATCATTACAAGCGCATCCAAAACAATGTTGATGCCGGCAGCAATCCAACCCTGGAGGTGAATGTCGTTGCACTTTCCCTGATGTAGGCCGTCCCATTGATACCAGGCGTGACTGACCGGTGTACATTGGAAGGTTGTCGCGAAGAAGAAAGCGACTGTGTAGGCCATTGATAGGCCCATCACACCGTAGATGAGGCGCCGAAAATCCTTATTTGGGAATACGCGGAGGTAGAAGCAGAGGATCGAGATCTTCGAAACGCCCAGCGAAAGGACGTAAAAGATTTCTCCAGCGAAGTAAAAGTGAAGTACGTTTGTGATCCGTCGGTCTTTCAATGTCCACATGTCGCGCCCCAATCCATTGTCAGCCACTGCTTGCATATCAGTAACTTTCGACCTGTTTAGTAAGTGTGTGTGTGTGTAAACTTACGGAACACCGAGAACACAGCTGGAGGGATTGCAAGCAATACTACCACAGCCATAGTAGCGTCGTCCCATGACATTTGTCGTCCATCTGTCGGCAGACTGGCACTTAGTCTCAAGAAAAATGCAAGTATCGCAATTGCAGCTCCAGAGATGCCTATCACGATAAAACTTTTGCCTCTATCGCGAACAGGAACACCACAGGCATTACTGGAAATTTTCTAGGTTTCTACATTGTTGACAAGTCAGTATCGGAATTCCACAAATGCATGCTTTGGTATTGACTTACGGAGTAACTCGTAGGCAGTGCAAGTCTTGATAGAACACGCGCCCACAGCCTCATTCAAGGCAGCATTCGTGCACATACACTCAGAGGTCAGGCCGGTGGCGCAGGTTGACTTAGGAATTTCCAGTTTGAAGCATGCCAGCTGTGGAGATGGGGTTAGACGGAAAGTCCTGAATCCGGGACGAGTGAGGAATAGCTTACGGAACAGCCGGGCATTTCTTTTGCTAAAGCTAGGAAATCCTCTTGGGCTCTAACAGACAAGAGCAATGCGGCCAACGAGATCAGTGTGTTCAGTAACATCATAATGATATTATGTTGGCGTTGTTCTTGTCGGCGATGCGGAGAGAGAAGATCGAGGTGGAAAGAGGGGATTGAACTGATACAGGTTCCTGCATAACTACAAAACAGACTCCCTGTACTCTGTTGAATGATGTTAGTATGTGCCAAACTTCAATGAGAAGACGTGACCATGGATTACGCACGTACATACCGATTAATGCCCGCGCACCCAGCTAGTGGAAAAGCAGACAAGGGGCATTCGGCGACAGTATTCGTAACGTCCTCCATGCGGGGATTGAAGGATCATTTCCAGCAGGCTGGAGGCTTAAACAGGCTTGGAGCGGTCAAGGTAAAAGACCCGACACGTATATCGTACCCTGGTGAGTAGGCTCGGCACACGCACACAGTCGGCGACCATGAAGAGGAGCAAGTATCTTGTGGGCAGAGACCGACAAAGCCAGCAACCACGTGTCTCTCTATTTTGAAGACTTGGATAAAAAATAAGTTTATGGATCTCTGTATTGGTCTCGAAGTCGGCTCGAATCAGCTTGTAGCTAACAATCTCTCCTTTTGTGTCCTCTACTCACGATAACAGCAATGCGTGGGTGGTCGGTCCGAAGCGAGACGATCATCCTTGAACAGGTGTAACGCGTTTCAGAAGGGAGATGTTAATGTGCGCCCTGATAATTACTAACGTGCGCCCCTCTAAAGTTACTATCTTTAACACTAATAAAGTTATTTACAGCCCTCTTAAATAGTCCCTATAAAGGTTAAGTCTAAGTAAGAAAAGCCTAAAAATTTAATTGCTTGCAAAATTTTAACCTATTTTTACTAGGTTTTAGCCTTTAAAAGTGCTTTAAAGACAGAAGACTTAGAATTTTAGGTCTTATCTACTCCTAATTTAGAAGTAGGTCTGCAGAGGGGGTCTTAGCAGAGGATCTAACTAGTTAGATAGCTCTTATAGGGGCACACGTTAGCAATTATTAGGGCGCACATTAACATCTCCTGTTTCAGAAGAGCAAGGATAGTAACCCTCAAGATTATCTTTCTAGATTTAGTTAGAGGAAAGCAGATTAGCAGCCTAAAAAGAGGCGACGTACACAGGAGACATTAATATGCGCCCTAATAATTAATAACGTGCGCTCCTCTAAAGTTACTATCTTTAACACTAATAAAGTTATTAACAGCCCTCTTAAATAGTCCCTATAAAGGTTAAGTCTAAGTAAAAAAAGCCTAAAAATTTAATTGCTTATAGAATTTAAACCTGTTTCTACTAAGTTTTAGCCTTTAAAAGTGCTTTAAAGACAGAAGATATAGAATTTTAGGTCTTATCTACTCCTAATTTAGAAGTAGGTCTTTAGGGGGGTCTTAGAAGAGGATCTAACTAGCTAGATAGCTCTTATAGGAGCGCACGTTACTAATTATTAGGGCGCACATTAACATCTCCCGACGTTTGGTGAGAAAGCACGCTAGGCACCCGAGCCGGGTGGGGGGGGTGTACAGTCCCCCGATATATGCACCGCGGCGATCTTAATCATTGAAACGACCCAACGAGCCGGCTCGGGATGCTACTATCTCTATATGGTCTCAATGTTTGCATATAACTTACCTGTACTCATGTGCTTTGGCTGCAATATCTCACCTGGTCAGTCACTCTTTTGTCTATCTGTAATACCAACGCTCTTTTTCCTAGGTCATTATCTAATCTTTGCTCTTGCGAACACACAACATGAATCATCTCGCCATCCTTGCGCTTCTCGCCCCCCTTGCTTGGGCGCGGTACATGTATGATCCCTGTGCCCAGTTTTGGTTTTTGGTATGCAGAGTTACTAACATCCGTCGAAGCGATGGAGCTGAGCACACACCCTTCCACGGTGTGAATGTGAAGCGGGCCTTAGACAATTCTACAACAACCACCACTCTGGAAGAATACGAATACGTGATCGTCGGTTCTGGCCCTGGTGGTGCTCCTCTCGCTGCTAGACTGGCTATTGCTGGCCACAAAGTTCTGTTGCTTGAAGCTGGTGACGACGAGACAAACAGTACCGAGTACAACGTGCCTGCTCTTCATGCTGTCGCTTCTGAGTACGAGCCTATGCGATGGGACTTTTTCGTCAAACACTTCGACACTGACGAGGAGATTAAAAAGGATTCTAAAGTGACCTACGAATTGGCTGATGGGTCTCGCTACACCGGTGCCAATCCGCCTGCAGGAGCATCCCCGCTTGGTATCCTTTACCCTCGTGTTGGTTCTCTTGGTGGTTGCTCCTCCCACAATGCCCTGATCACGACGTATCCTTTCAAGAGCGATTGGAAGTATATTCAGAATATTACTGACATGGACTCTTGGGCTCCTGAGAACATGCGAAAGTATTACGAGCGTCTGGAAAAGTCTCGCTACCTGCCCAACAGTATCGCTGGACACGGCTTCAGCGGCTGGCTCGAGACCTCTTTGACAGAGTTGACTTTAATTGTGCAAGACTTCAAGGTCCTGTCGCTAGTTCTCGCTGCTGCCACTGGTATGGGCCAGAGCCTGCTCTCCTCGCTTCTCACTACAGTCAGTGGCCTCGCTCAAGTTTTGCTTCGCGATATCAACCATCCGGGCGCATCTCGAGACTCGGAAGAGGGTCTGTGGCAGGTGCCGCTGGCTATGAAGATCCCGGAGTACAAGCGGGCAGGCCCCGTCGACCTACTCAACGAAGTCGTTAACGCTAAGAACGATGATGGAAGCCGAAAGTACCATCTTGACGTCCAGCTCAATACTCTGGTCACCACTGTTAAATTGGAGAAGGATGCAAAAGGCTTGCCAAAAGCCACAGGCGTTAACTTCTTGACCGGCAGGTCATTGTACGGCGCTGATCCTCGCCGCCAGTCTGGAGCTGCCAAGGGACAGGGTATCAAAGGCTCTGTAACGGCTACTCGTGAAGTCATTTTGTCTGCTGGTGCTTTCAACACTCCCCAAATACTCAAGCTCTCTGGTGTCGGACCTAAAGATGAGCTCGAGAAGTTTGGCATAGAGGTTGTTAAGGAGCTTCCAGGTGTCGGTACAAACCTTCAAGACCGCTATGAGATTCCAGTCGTGGGTCAAGCTCCATCCAAGCTTGCCTTACTTAAAGATTGCACGTTTCTCGAAGGAACTGACCCGTGTCTGGAGAAGTGGGAAAGCTTACCCGTACAAAAGGGCTCTTATGCGACCAACGGCGTTGCTCTCGCTATCACCAAGAAAGCAAGCAACTCTGTTAATGGCAACGCAGACCTCTTTGTCGCTGGCTGGCCCGCCTATTTCAACGGTTATTACCCTGATTATTTCAAAAACGCTACAGACGGTGGCAACCATTGGACTTGGCTCACCCTCAAAGCCGAGTCTCGCAACAACGCCGGATCAATCACTCTGCGAAGTGCTGACCCAGAAGATGTTCCTGAAATTCGCAAGCGCAACTTCGCTGTTGGTGGTGACGAGGATCTTGACGCGTTGGTTGAGGGAATGAAGTACAGCCGCCAGGCTTTTGCAGATCTGATTCCTCTTGACGGCAGCTTTACCGAAGTCTGGCCTGGAGAGCATGTCATGACTGATGAACAGTTGAAGGAGTTCGCTAGGTACGAGGCTTGGGGCCACCACGCGTCTTGCACCTGCCCAATTGGCGCAGATGATGATGAAAACGCTGTGCTAGATGGCGACTTCAAGGTTCGCGGCATCGAGGGCCTTCGAGTTGTTGATGCCTCTTCTTTTCCTAAGATCCCAGGGACCTACACTGCTCTGCCTATCTACATGATTTCGGAAAAGGCAGCAGACGTTATCTTGGCTTCTTCTACCTAACAAATTCAAAGTGGAAAAATAATGCATGGTCAACTACATACCAGTAGTTGAGGGGGCATGTTCTCGATGTAATAATTCCTTCAATGAAACCTGATCTAGCTACATCCTTATGTGAAAGTAGCCCCTCTCATTCCCTGCGCCATGCAGAATGATTTTGCGCATCTTGTGTCCTTACGAAAGCTGTGCATTCACTGCACGTATTGGCTCCCCGCTGTTCCTAAGCTCTTTGGCGACTGAAGCGTGCAGTGGTGTCTCCCAGCGGAACAGTGAACGGTAATGAGTCCTCACATAGCTCGTGTGCCAGCACATAGAAGCCTGTAAGCGCGGAGACGAAACCGAACGCACCAGCTGCCCTAGTCAGGCCATCCCCGGTGGAATTTGCCCCCTTAGCCATGGCAAAGTTTGCCGCACAGTTCGAGATATAGGAGAGCTCCAGCGCACCGTATATAACGATGTTAGCGATGTTTCTACAGCTCAATGGTCAGTTGCCATACAGTCGATCTCCAAAGCCTGGTAATGGGCGGACTCACGTGGAAATAGAAGCCACGAAGAAACACATATTAAATACGGACCATACTGTGGCAGACTTAGCGGGGCGATGAAGTCAATCATCTTGTCGTGAAAATCGCAGAAGACTCACCTCCGAGATATAAACCGAACGCATTGTAGTACTCTGAAGTCTTTCCTCCATAACTGTCGATGATACCCATCCTGGGCATAAGAAGGACACCATAACCACCATAGTAAAACGCTGTTTTCTTATGTTAGCTACCATGAAACTACTTTGAGTGCAAGGAGGAAAAAGACTCGCCGAAGGCTGCCAGTACTGTATACGCGAATGTATTTCCCCTGACCATCTCCCATTGCGCACTTATAAAAAGTCCAATGCCCGCCAGGAAACACAGGTTCGCGATGAACACGCCCTGGTTTGACACGCCACCAACGCCCATCATGGATAGCGAAAGCGTCATAAGCGTGGTAGCAAAGCTGCCGAAACCCAAGGGGCCCTATGCAGATACTGTGTCAGTAGTTTTGGTCAAGGATTTGGAAAGGATAGCTCACAGGGTTTGCGAAGCACAATCGCGGCTGAAGGCTTGTGTTCACCTTCAGACACCCTTTCCGCTGGGTCTGGATGCTCGGCGCCGACCCATCAGAGAAAGACAGGGCATTCATTGCATTCGGCAACATCAGTATGTTCTGCCATGTAGTGTGGTCAGAACTCTGTTGCGTCACACTGCTTTGTACTTCTGTTGTTTCAATTGCAGCTTTCGCTAAGTTTGCGCTAGACTAATTTTGAAAAAGGGCGTATCAAGAAAGCTCGGAAGTAATTCACGTGTCGTTGCTAAACTTGATTCGGAAGAGGGCGTGAACAAGACTAGTATGGATCGCACGCCTTTCGTCCCAGATCGATTCAAACAGACAAACACCCAATCAACGTTTGGATTGAATGATGCGAGAACGCAAATTTTGCCTTGAGTTTGCGTTTTAGTCAAGATGTATACTGATTCATCAAAAAAAGAAACCTCCGAGTGTGTAACACTTTTCGCATTGGTACGAATGACCTGCAGGTTTTGATGGCTCCTTTTCGATGTTGGATGCATGACGTAAAGTTTGCGCGGAGCAGCATGCCAGATAACTCGATTCACATATAAATCTAAAAATTGCGCAGCCCAACAGCTCATACTCTATATCCCACTTCATTCAAGCTTACACAGCTCAACCACAACATCAAAAATCAATCAAAAAATGCCTGTCGACGAAGTCAAGGCCAACGGATGGACTGCTGTTCCGATCAGTGCGTTGGAAATCTTCAGAGCTCGCGGAAAACTCAGTCCTCCCGCTCCGACCACAGTCCAAGACGTGTATTTCCCATCGGACGACCCTCTTGTAGCAGAGGCTCAACAGTTCGCGAAGACCAGACTCTCTCCTGAAGCCTACAACCACTCAATGAGGGTATTCTACTGGGGTATGTTGCAGCTGAGAAGACAGACGCGTCATACGTTCATCAGTACTGACCACCACTTTAGGCAACGTCATCGCGAAGCACCTTCTCCCCGAACATGCCATGAGCCTTTCTCCTGTAACATGGGCTCTGACCTGTTTGTTTCATGATATCGGAACTGCAGAAGCATACTTTACTTCTACCCGGATGTCATTCGACATTTACGGTGGAATAAAGGCCATGGAAGTTTTGAAGGTTCTTGGGTCCACCCACGATCAGGCTGAGGCTGTTGCTGAGGCTATCATCCGCCATGAAGACATGGGTGTTGATGGAACCATTACATTCATGGGCCAGTTGATCCAGCTCGCTACACTGTACGATAACGTTGGTAAATATGAGGGCTTCGAGGAGTTTGGAGAGCTGGTTCACGGAAACACTCGTGATGAAGTCAACAAAGCGTTTCCTCGTCTCCGCTGGTGTACCTGGTTCGCTGGGACAGTTCGAAAGGAGGAATGTCTGAAGCCCTGGTGCCACACTACTCACATCCCTCAATTCGACAAGCAAATGGAGGCAAACACGCTGCAGAGAGAATGGGAGTAGCTGGGAAGCGCATTTCGCAGTATTATCTCAAATTTGCCTACAGCCGCCAAGTAGCAGGATTATACGTGCATTGTAGGAAACTAGGCATTACTCTAGATAGTATATTATGAACCTAGGCATGACTACTTCAAGCATCTCACATACAAAGTCGTTGCGTCGAGACAGTTCCAAGATGCTCGTGATACAATGATCGGTCTACGACCTTACTAATTCCTATCCAGCTAGTATGAGAACAAAAACTTTCATAGGCAATCTCAAAATGTTACATGGTGCACTGAAGTGCTTGGTTTCCATGCGCAAGAACCATAGAGTCTGTAGATCTACAAGACACAAAACTGCCATCACCATGTGAGTTAACAAGGTCGTATCCTTGGTCCTCATTGCAAACGTCTACATCAGCGCCAGATTTGCCATGGTTACCTATCCTGTACAATGGCCGACCACACGGGTGATGTGAGAGACGAAGAACGGGCGTCTCCTTGACATTGGTTTGCTCATTTAGTACTATCGCTCATCATAATAGCCGCAGAACCGCTTCCAATATTTCAATGGTCCTGTGGTGGGCAGCGGAGACGGCTGAGAACCGAAAGAACGGAAGAGAGATAGGACTCACTGGTAACAGCTTGTAAATAAGTCGAGACTCTTAAACATGAATTGTCCTTGTTCTTCACTTGGATTGTTCATCTGGCGTAGCCTTCATAAGTTTTTCCCATACGCTTGCAGATCTATCATGCTGCTGATCATGGTTTCTTAAATTCACTCAAATCTTTGACTGGTGTTGCAGCTGGAGAAAGCTGCAGTCTTGCCTGCCAGGCTCTAACATCTTGAATCTTTTCAGGATCATTCAAAACCAATATCTGATGCTTATATTGCTTTGCATGCAGCTGTGAATTGTTGTAAAGTTCTTGAACAAGCGCACTCTCTCGTGCTGCTGCAGAACCTCCAGCCTGTGCAATAAGATGTACAGAAAGTCTCGCAAGAGCTGGCGAAGAAGGATCGATGTACTGGTTGAGAAATTCCAGCATACCAATCTTCGCAAGCAGTTTAATATTTCTAATGTCGCGATCCGCTGTTGGTGTATGGTTAGACTGAGTTAGTTGATGTACATGAACGTGAATTAGAATTGCAGGTTAGATAGATCGAACGGCAATCGAGGATGAGAACATACCTTGCTCAAAATCAAACATTTCGCTCGTAATATGAGTCCAGAAATGTAAGGTTTCTTGGTCCAGGTTCTTCGGTTTCTCCAAGCGTTTGTTGATCAATCCAATCTTATGTTCCTCGAATGCGTTGTCGGTCATTATACGCAAACTTTGCTCAGGGTTCACCAAGAAAGCATCACATCGCTCCTATAGGAACTTGCAGTCCTTTTCACTCTGCAAAATGATTTTCCATGTGCCGAGCGTCACAAAGACGCTCGAGTCTGAACTGACGATATAACCAAGTTGCTCTTTTGTGCGCAAAGTATCAAAACACGGCCCTTTGGCAATTTGGGCGAAGAGTAGCAGCTTGGCTTGTTGGGAACGATCCAAGACAGATCCGACTGAGATAATATACTGGAGACAATGATTGACGTTGTCGGGATTCTTCAGTACGCGTTCGTATAGGTACTTCGCTCCGCTTGGTAGGGCCATTGCGCGGCGAGATGGCCATTGGTTTTCTGGCAATTGACGCGGGCGAAGTATTGAGCCCACGACTCGTGCAATTCCTAGCGCCTCCCTCTCATAAGAGTTGCCATGGACAAGGATCTCGACGTGCATCTGTCGCAATAGCTGAGATTTGAACAAACGAATATCCTCCACTGTCACTTCTGGAAGCTCCACGAGGATTTGGAAGGGAGCCCAAGCTCTTTCACCCATCAACAGGCGCGAGAAGGCGTTGATTTGTCGCGATGGATCTCTGTAGTCGAAGTTCTTGTAAGCTCCCGTTGCCTTCTCTTTGGCCACGTTGAAGCGCTCTTGTTTGACTTCCAAATATCTGATTGCGAGTAACACTTTCTTCAGAAGCACCAACATCTTGTCATTGAAACTGTTCAACTCTAGGATAAACCCTTGTGTGCTTTCGACCAGACTATAGCTCAGCCCAGCTATTTCCGCGTCGTAAGCGTATTCAGTCAAGTTATCTTCGACCAGATCAACGTATAAACGGGTCATGACGCCATTCATTGGGGTGAGAGATGCGACGGGAGACCGAAGAAGAAGCTTGATGTTAGCCTTGGGCACCCAAAACCGATCGTCCCTTTTGAACCAAACACGTACATTGTCGTCGTGGAGAAGTAACGTAGGTTGTTGACCTTGTTTCAAGACAGCCACTCGTTCTATGTCTGTTCGTTGCGAAACAAATTCGTTCACAACTGGTAAATGGAGCTTCGAGGGCCTCTCCCTGGTTGGGGCCTTAGCGGCTGCACAGAGGTGCTGTATGAAATCATGGGGAATTTTTTCGAGCTTGTACTCAGCCCCATACCATTTTTCTTTTGCATCCCAGCCTTCCAGATGCTGCTGATCAACGACGAAGAATCGAAAATTATCAGGACGTAGATAGGACAGTCCGCGCTCGATGTTTTCCGGGTCGAACTTGCGAATGAGAGACGGGCTGAGTAGATAGTGGCGTGGCATAGACTTCTGCATGATCTGAGCTAGATTGCTCACAGTTCAGTAGGGAGGACTTTTCTGCCTGAACTTGAACTCAACTTCAGCCGCGCGGCTCATCTCATCTGAAATCCAGGCAACTGGTGGGTTCTCCTTCAGCATGGCAATGTACTGGAAGACAGTTATCAGGACATTCTGGTATTGCTGCATTCCCTTTTTAGTAAGCCGAAAATCAACACAAAAGATTGTTGTGCTGGCCTAAGCAGAAGTCTCAACCAACAAAGAGCTCGCAAGGCCCAACAACTTCAGATAAGCAAGGATACTGCCAGGACCCTCGTGACCTATCAGATGTCTCAGATAACAACTGGGATGGGAAAGGAAGAGTTCTTCTTCGTCCGGATATGTGAACTCAAGACTCAACAGTCTTTGCTCCATCACCGGTTTTGCAAAGATCTGAGTCATCAGTGCCGGTTGATCTAAAACTGGTAGGCCGTCCGATCTCAAACGAAATTGGTTTCTGTTCGGGACGTCAGAAAAGAGCTCTTGAACCCAGCTACCTAACCTCTGCAGTGATTCCTTACCTAGAATGACGAGCTTCATCCGGTTGGCTGAATAAAGAGTCTCGTCAAACTCGAGGAAGCACTTCCGCACATCGACACCCCGCGACAACGGCTCCTCATGTAAACACTGATAATTGCCGGCACCGAATCCGCGGATGAGATGGTTCTTATTTGAAGTGCTGCGGCTCAGTTGTACCAAGCGCCATGCATCGCTCTGAACATTTTTCTTATACTCTGAATCCACAGCACGGAGCTCGCGATCCAGAGAGTCACGGAGGAAGAGTGGCTGAATGAAGAATTGCGAGAAACGATCGAGAGCGCCATAGAGAGGAGCACTCTCTTTTGTGACTAACACACTACGTCGATTCGCTTCTGTGAATGGAGACAGGCCATTAGATGTTGAAGTCGCGGATAGCTCGAAGTAGAAATTGGTCGATGTCGAGGCCGTGTAGGCATTGGAGATTCCACCGTACTTGTTTAGATATGTACTGTATTCGTTCTCTCCTGGGTACTATGCAGACTAATGTCAGTGTTTTGGTCCGCTAATACCACAAAGAAATTCATTTTTTTTTTTGATTTGAGTCACTAACCTTTTTAGTACCCATGAAACAACAGTGTTCTACCGCATGCGCGGTCCCCGGCAGATCATCAGGATCGCTGAAGCTACCGACGTTGACATCCATCGCAGCAGCAGCTTTGTCGGTGTTTGGATCGTGGACCAAAAGGGCTTCCAATCGATTAGACAACTGGATCACCCGATGAGTGCGGTCGTTCGCCAGCGGCTTCTCCATTGCTTCTAAGATGCTCTTGACAAAGCCAGAACGAAGCGCTTTCTCCATAATTTGTCTGGTCTTCGTGACATAGGTTTTCTGAGACACTTCTCTTGTGACCAAGTAAGATAGAAAACTAAGTGTTGCAACGAGAAGCTGGAAACTCTGGAACTATTCTCTATGCTGGAGAAGGGACGGAGAAGCGATGATAAGGACAACGATGGCATCCAAGGTCTCAATCAATCTCAAGGACTTAACAGTTCTGTCAACGATAAAAGCATCTGAAGCCCACAGCGAGACGAATATCAAAAGAATGGGAAGGAGCGAATTACAATTCGTATTCCTATGCGGTACAGCTTCAACTGCAATATGGCGACACAAACGAACTAGCTTATCTTGGAATTTCTCGTTGCAATTCACAAATCGATGTCGAGTCTCCTTCCAAAATCGCCCCTCAATTTATCCAAGAGTTCCTAGTTCAGCATCAAATGAGAGACGGGTGCACATAGAACTCTTCCAGATAACGTAGGTGTTCTCTAGCGTCCAAGGTCCGGTAGGGCAACCACATTAGACTCAATTTAAAAGGTGCGGGCCCACATCAAAAACAGGGTTAGATGCTAGATGTTGGGGGCAGATACGCATCCCTAACTAAGGGCCTATTTACTTTTGATTTATAGTCTGTGAATATGTGCTTAATTTATAGTAAATAGTGTTGTTCTTGTGCTATAAGTATAGCAAGGATGCTATTAAGTTATTTACAGAATTAAGAGAGGAAATAGAAAGAAGGTACTTACTTTTACTACTTTGTTTTTAATAGCTCTATATATTTTAATTATAGAAAGTTAAATAGAAGTTTATAAAGCTTATTAATAGGAAAAAAGCATTTCTCTACTAATACTAATAGCTGTCTTAATTTTTATAGTCTATTTTTTGATTTTCTATCTGCTGTTCCTTATCTAGCTCTTAAAAAAGGTTATAGACTCTATGTATTAGTGTGATACGCTAATAGAGGGTTTATAGGTCCTAGTAGTAAACACTCTTCCTCTATCCCTGTAAAAATCCCTGTAAATAAACTAAAAATAAAACGTTATACGAGTTTACAGGAAAAACAGAGCGAAAATAAACAGGCCCTGAGGATCGTCCTGCTTCTTAATCGGCTGACAGCGCTCTCTTAGCCCGTGATATGCAATGCCTGTGAAACACTTAGAAGCAACGTCGGGATTTGAAAGTAATCTGGTGCAGCCCATGCGTGCATAGTTGTACGGAACCGGCGTACTCGACGCACGTCGCGCCGTCAGTCTTGTTGACGAGCTCGCTTCGGGTCGAATGTCCCTTTTCTGCCTGACTTCCTTCTCAGCAGTGGCATAGACATTGTTCTCGTACGTCAATCAATCAACACTGATGTCCCCCATCGAAGAGTCTCCCATACACCGAACTCGCGATCACTCACCAGTCGAGCCGCACACATTGTCAGGCAAAGAGCCCGGTTCTGTGGTGGGAAATGAAAATGGAAAGGCCGCCGAACAACCATTGGGAACCTCCATCAAAGACAGCGACCCAGATGTCGTCCTCGTCGACTATGAGGAGAAAGACCCGGAAAACCCTTTAAATTGGTCGCCAATGCACAAATGGCTGATTGTGTTCGCTATCTCCTGGATGGGTTTCGTAAGGTGAGCGAATCTGTTTCCTTCAACCGTCCATGTAGCCATCGTTGACCGACCCAATCAGTGTCTTCTCCACAATGACAATCACGCCCACAGCGCCGCAGATCTTAGAAGAGTTCCGTTCGCACAGTGCACTTGACCGAACCTTGCTGGTCACAATCTGGGAGCTTGGAGAAGGGATTGGCCCCTTCTTTGTTGCGCCGCTCTCCGAAAGATTTGGCCGGCTTCCTATCTTTCACATCGGTAACTTCTTCGCGCTCTGTTACTTGATTGCCCGTGCCTTGAGCGTCAATATTCCCATGGTCGTTGCTTTCCGTTTCTTTACAGGCTGCTCCCTGTCCATTCTCACACTTGGGCCCGCTATCGTTGGAGATCTGTTCCAGATGGAACAGACCGGCCTGTCCATGACACTAGTCATGGGACTCCAGATGATAGCGGATTTCATCTCACCTGTAGCAGGAGCGTATATCGCACAAGACTTAGGTTGGCGATGGTCCGTTTGGCTAGCAGATTTGTCAACAATCAAGTCAACTTAGTTAACTTGATTAACTTAATTGCAAATAGGCAAGTTAATTAAATCAAGTTACTCTGCTTAAACTTGTAAGCAAATAAGTAGATAGAGTTTAAAAAAACTTAGTAAACTTAACTTGTTTATTACCTCTATAGGTAGAGGTTAAAAAGCAAAAAGAGAGAGTGCCTTTAGAAGGAATTCAACTAGAGCCCTCTTACTTAATCTATTTAGTAAGCATCTAGCTTACTAAGACAGCTAATTAATATAACCTACGTTATACTTATATACCTAGACTGTTATATTAAGTTAGTATTGCAGTAAATACTGCTTAGATTAGTAATTATCTAATTAGGATTACTAATTTTGTAATCTAAATCTAGATACGCTAAGTTACTAGCGTTGGATTAAGGATATATAAACAATTAGGTTGAACTTATAGATTAGTAGAAGAATTTAATCTCTCTTTCTTAATTATAAATTATTTATTTCTTAAGTCTCTTAATATTTATATTTATAGGCCTAGCGTTATTAACTATAAAGGAAGATTCTTTCTACGTACTTAGTATAGCTAAGAGCTTTATTAATGTAATTAAAACTTATACTAAACCTCTTTACTATAAACTACTAAACCTACTACTATAGATACTAAAGAAAAGATTAGTACTAGGCAGATCCTACTTAAATCTAGATTAGACTAGTTAAACTAGTACACTTAGCTAGAGTTTCACACCTAAGACAAAGCTATCTAGGATTATATTAATCTAGAAGCAGGCAACGTTAATCTAATAGATAAGCAGAAGCTAGTCTATTCTTCTTATTTAAAGAAACTAGTGCAAGTAGAGAGAGTTACTAACTTAGCTTTTAAAGCTATACCAGAAACCTATAAACTCCTAGTTATAGAGTATCTAGAAGAAGTCTAGAAATATAAGATTAAAATAGCTAGGTAGACAAGGAAAGTAGCTAAGCTTACTAACATTTAAGATTAGATTAATAAAATAGTATCTTTTAACCTTCTAGCCTAAATTACACTTAAATTACTTAATAATAACAAAATTACCTGTTAAGCACTTATTTAATTACTGAAGAACAACCTTGCTCTAACTAGGGATAACACAAGCAACCTTTTAAGACAACAGTATTTAGCTTACTTAGAGAAAGCTAGATTAGGCTAGATAACTCTAGATAAGTTGTGTAATAAATAGCGAATTCTCTATAAAAAGGCTGTAACTTACTCTATTCTAGATGTTAGCAGACACCTAGTAATTACTAACTTTCTAGATTTAGTATTAGTAAAGCTAGCTCCTAAATAGTTCTAATCTATAAAATATTTTATTACAATAAATTTAGCTCTAGATTAGCCTACTCTAACTATAGACAAAGTTGCTAAGGTTTTTTCTCTTATACTTTAGAAATAAGCAATTAGTTAACTAAAAGGAAAGGGATTAGGAGTATACGCAACCTCTAGCAGATTATCTAGAAACTAGTAGAATAGGCAGAGATTAGGTGCTCTAAAGTACAAGTAATCTTACTTACTAGGTAGATTATACTACTAGCTTCTAATCTCTTTTAATAGACTCTAAGTTGTAATTACTAGATTAATAGTATTAGAAGGACTAAAGATAACTCTTAATAAAAGAGCTAAATCTAAGATTAAAGAAAATTACGCTAAATAGGAGTACAATAATCTTAGAAAACAAGTTAAGTAATCTAGATAGACCTCTAGAACCTCTAGATTATCTAGATTATCTAGATTAACTAAGTTAGCTAACACTAGGCCTAACAAATTTGTAGAATTAATAGTAGTAGCTCTAATTAACCTATTAGACCTTATTACTAATTAAGAAGGAGTATATAGTACTACTTACTCTACTTATCTATTGTTAATTAGTACTATCCTTAATAGAGGTAGAGCAGTATACCTTGTGAATAATTAGAAATTTCTAGTTAAATAAACATTGTAGAGATCTAATCTAGAAGAGATTGTAGAAGTTAGTACTAAGTTACTCTCTGTCTTAGGAAAGTACAATAAATTAATTAAAGCTTACCTTAATAGTAAAAAGAAACCTAGAACTAAGGATCTTTTACTTAAAGACGTTAAGGTAGTTAATAGATTTTATATTAACATTATATCTAAAGCTAAGCTTAAGAAGGTTAGACTCTAGTACATAGGACTTAATAATGCTCTTAGGTATAGATTACTTAAGACCTACGTAATTATAGCTACTCTATACTCTGCTAATAGCCTTATTACCCTAAATACAACAAGAGTAGTTATTATTTCTTACCTTCTATTATCTAAGCTGTAAAATTATCTATAATTAATTAAACTTAATTTAGCTTAGAGCAACTCTAGTATTAATAATCTAGACACCTTAGATTAAAGGCTCTCTAAACCCTAGTTTAATCTGCTTAAAATGTTTAGATAGAAGAAACAAAGAGAATAGATTGTAAGTAATTATAAGAAGCTTACCTCTAAGAGAATGTAATAGTAAAATACAAGATAGATTTAATAGAGAAGAACCTCTAGAGCAAAGGTTATAGAGTTTTTATTCTAGCTCTTAGCCGTTTTGTGTTTTAATTTTGTAGCTAGATTTTAGAAGGAAACTTGTCTAATATATTTATAACAGTGCTATAAACAACAGTAATTACAGTAATAGTATTGCCTTATACTTTCTAGAAGTTAATTCTTCTAAACAACAACGTCTATTTATTATTATTCTACAGACCCTAGACCTGCAGTAGTGCTATTTATTTACACTTATAACAACTCTATTGTTAATAACTAACTATTAACTACCTTATAAGTAATAACCTAACCTACTCTATGCCTTACGCAGTTTCTATTTTTCTAAAGACTAGTAAACCTACTCCTTTAAAGGAGCCTGTAAAAAGATTACCTAGAATAGTTCTATTCTATCTTACAGCTTAGGTAGCCTGCTCTAGTATTATTAAAGCAAGCGCTAATAAGACGCGCTAACTAAATGTTTATACTCTTATTACTTTATTAATGTTAAACTAGTAGTAAAGGACGCTATTAATAAGGAGAGGTTGTATATAATTAATGCTATATTTATAACATAGAGCCTTATTATTAATAGGCATAATAGTACTAAGCAGGTATAAATAAGGCATGCTTTTACGCTGCTAGTATTACAAAAGTCTAGGTCTTAGTGTTATTATAGAGCTTAGAGTATATAAAGAAAGCTAGTATGTTTTACTAGGAATTCTTTTAAATAACATATTACTTAAAGCAGTTAAAGAGGTACATATATACAATATTATAGGCGTAGAATTAAGGTCTTATAGCTAGGTTATTAGTAGGCCCCTCTTATAAAATAGCCTAGTGTTTTCTAAGTAAGGGGTTGTTGCCTATAGTTAGTAGACACTAACCCCTTAACCTACTAACCTACAAATCTAGAAATTCTAGTCCCTAACTAGTAGGTAGATATTAAGTCTTATCTGCCTACTAAGGTACACTGTTAACTCTTAGATTTATTAGAAGTTACTTAACGTTTAACTTACTAAGTTACTCTAGCTCTAGCGTTAAATAGGATATGTTTACTAGGTTCTTAATAAACTTTTGTTATAATACATATATTATAATTTTAGTACTATAGGCAGAGAGATTAGGCTTGTTTTAGTTAGTGCTTCTTAATATATACTCCTCTTTATTATGTTTTTCTAAACTAAATAAATTATAGAGTTTTTATAACCTTGTTTTAAATATATTAGCTCTATAGTAAGGCTCTAGTCTATGCTAGAGAGCATAGGCTAGAGTAGTGCTAAGGCAGTATATACTAAGAAGCTAGTACCTAAGCCTAGCCTGTTATAGTACCTCTCTACTTATTCTTTATTTATTAACACGCGCCTTAGTTAAAAGAACTCTATTACCTACTTCCTACTTTTTATATTCTCTGTTATACTATATTTTAAGTCTATGCGCTTTCCTCTTATAACTTTACTACTTCTAATTATCTAAGTACTCTATCTTACCTTATTTAATAAAAGCGCTTCTTAGGTCTCTAACTGCTTTAGGTTCTCTTGTTAAAAAGGTGTAGAGTAAGTAGGTAAGTTACCCTATCCCCCGTATAGTTTATTTATTTACTAACTCTTGTACTTTATTTAGGCCTATAGTAGTCTTTTTGCAGATTCTACTACTTCTAATACTTGCTTAACTAAGAAGGCAAAGCTTATAATAGAAGACTTTATTCTTAATAACTATAAGATTAAAGAAGCCTTTAATAATTCTCTAGCTAATAACTAAGCTAAGGCTTAGAAGAAGTAGTCTCTACGTACTTAATATACTAGCAGCTTTAAAAATCCTAAGGTCTGCAATTACTATACGCTAGTTAGCTAGGTCTACACCTTTACTACTAGTAGCTACTCTAGCTACGCTAACTATATTCTTAGCTATGCTTACTGCTATAAGGTAGGTTTCTAGTTCTTAATACTTAGTATTCTTCTCTCTAGCTAATTATCTGCTAGGCTCTGTATAAGACTTTAGAAAACTCTAAATAAGTACTATATATTCTTATAGTTTAGTAAAGGTAACCCTGTAAAGCTTCTATATGTTATTAGGCCTATTAAAGCAGACCTTAAGAAGTGTAAGAACTTTTTATAATACACTAATCTTATATTCTAGCCTAATACTTACTTAGCTACTACTAGTTATAAGACTAAGTAGTCTAAGTATAACACTAAGGTTAAGAAGGTTAAGGCTTATCTTTTTACTACTCTAGTCTTTGTAGAGCGCACTACTATTACTACTAAGAAAATAGTAGTCTAGGTTAAGACTCTAGTAAGTTGTTTTCCTCTTTTCTTACTAATATTTTTTAGAGTATTTGCTAATATCTTACCTAATATAGCTTGCTATTATCTTAATACTGCTTACGTGCTTTATCTACTTTAAGGCTAACCTCTATATACAGCTTAAGCTATCCTCTACTACTAGATATAAGAACTTTGCCTAAATACTTATTAAGAATATTACTAACGCTGCTAAAGGTAATAAGGATAACAGTAGTAGTAAAAGTTCTGCTAAGGGTAGTGCTTAGGTTTTCTCTTATTTACAATATTCAGAATTTACTAGCTAGATAACACCTAGGCTTATAGCTCTTCTTCTTTATAATAATATAGCCTCTATCTAGAGTAGTCTATCTTTAAGAATAGGCTAATACAACAAATAATCTCTTTAATAAACTAGTGTCTCTCTTCTGTATTTATATATGTCTTCTTTTTCTACTCTTTTCTCTTCTCCCTTATTAAGAGTAAAAGAGCTAGTTATACCCCTCTAGAGATTCTAACTAGAATTCTAAGAGTAAGTTCCTATTTCTATCCTTCCTGCCTCTTATTACAGACAGCTATCTATCTAAGGCTTCTAGGTTCTTATAAAAATCTTCTCTTTGTTATATATTACTAGTATAGGCTTCCTATAATACTAGGTATTTGCGTCTCTTAGCCTCCTCTTCTAGATTATTGTTCTCTATAGATAGAGTTAACTTTCTATTCTTTAAACGACGTACTATTGTTATTATTAACAATTAGGAGGCTAGCCTAGGGGTTATTATTTAATTATCTATAAAGAGGGTCTTATAGGTATAACTTAAGCTAGTTGATATAGAAGACAGAGTAGAATTTACTATTAACATCTAGTTTGATATTATATAGGGAAATAACTTCTATAACTATAAACTTCTAGTTCTTCTAATCTAGCTTTCTACTTACTTAGCTGTTTAAGAAATAGTTTCCTAGCTTTAGCTAGACTTTGTCTCTAACCTTTAGCTAGAGAGCTTCTGTTAAGTATGTATTAGCTTACTATTCTTATATCTACTAAGCCTCTGCTATGTAGTCCTTAATAAAATTAACAATTTTAGTAAACTTCTATACTATACTTACTACAGCTCTAGTAGGTTCTTTTAAATGTTAGTGTAATAACTCTGCTATTAAGTTAGAGTCTATCTAGACTAGATCTATATTATAACTATACTAGAGGAAGAAAAGGCTAAAGCTAGTAGCTGTAGCTACCTGTTCTTTAATTACAATCTAGGCTACAGGCACCTAAGTAAACTAATTATCCTAGGCCTAGTTAATATAGGCTCTTAACTAAGCTTTTACTACAGAGTTTATAGATTTAGTGCTTCTATTAGTTTATAGGTAAGAGGCTGTAGAAAGTCTTTATATAATTTTTACAAGTTAATATATTACTTACTAGAAGTTACTAAGAGATAACGTGTTATAGGATATACGCTTATATACTAGCTAGAATTAGCAGGTAGAATATAGTAATATTTTGCCTCTATTTTAGCTGTAATAGTTATAAGCCTAGGTTGCTAATATTGCGCTAGAAGAAGCAACATAGATTCTAAGTTAAGTAGGTAACTAGAGCTAAGATTAGCTAGAGTAAAAAGAAGTTCTTATCTAAGCCGTGCTGCAGCTACACTAGGCTAGTTAGAGCGTTAGATCTGTTACTACAGAAAAGTCTACAGAACTCTTAGTTACAATAACCTTATAGGCAATTAGCTACAGTATATCTATAATTATTTCTACCTTCTAATTTGCATAAGGTAAGAAGGTGTGTTACAGAATATACGCTTATATACTAGCTAGAATTAGCAGGTAGAATATAGTTATATTTTGCCTCTATTTTAGCTGTAATATTATATTTCTTAATTATAAATAATCGTATTAGGCAACTAATAGTAAGCTACTACATTAGTTATAAATATATAGGTAACTGTTTTTACTAACAAGTCTAGTAGAGAGACTAAGATAATATCCTTAAAGAGTTTATTTATTACTACTTTAAGGTTATAGCTGCTATTACTTTTAGGTAGGTCTATTAAAAAGTCTATAGAGATTTTCTTCTAAATTCTATTAGGTAAAGAAAGGGGTTTAAGAAGTTTCTACTTTAGTTTCCTCTATAGCTTTATTCTTCTACAGATATTACAGTTCTCTATGTACTAGTATAGAGCAGTTAATATCTCTAGCTAGAAGTAGGCTTAAGAGAGGATTGTATATATGTTTCCTTATTCTAGATAGCCTGTAATTAGAAAGTTATAGGTATTGTTAATAATCCTAGTGCTAAGAGTATTAGAGTTTAGTACCTATACTCTTCTATAATAGTATAGTTAGTCTCTGTTATCTATAGAGCACTGTAAAGAGAAAACTTTAAGGTTAAGCTATACAGAAAACTTCTAGTCTCTTAAAAAGATAGATAACTTAGTAAGTTAGTAAGTTTTATTATACTTAGTAGTGTTCTTCTAAAGTTTTCTAAGTTTATTAATACTATTACATAGTTTTAGGTTTCTAACTAGAGGTATCTATACACGCGCTTAGTCTAGATTCTTATAGTAGTTCTACTATAGTTCTTTATTCTAGAGTGTTGTAAAGAAGAGTTTGTCTGCTTTTTATAGTTCTAAGAAGAAAACTTGTATATAATTAGTAGAGTTACCTTCTAGGCTAGTTCTTACTACTTATATAAATAGTTTTAATAGTTAAAACTAATTAGTCTTAGTTCTCTTATCTTCTGTAGATAGAGAGATATCTTTCTCTTTTCTTAAAAGTACATCTGCCTAGTTGTTAACCTTATAAGGCCTATAGGTAAAGATAAGGTTAAACTAGCTAAAGAGGCTTAACTTCTAGATATATCTTTTTAAGAGAAGTTAGGCTTTATAGAAGTACTCTTAGTTTCTATAATTAGTTGTAACTATAAATTCTTTTACCTACTTTAGTTCTATACTCTATTTTAAGAGGTACTTAACTACTATAAGTATTTCCTTAATATAAATACTATAGTTTACTTCTACATTAGAGTTTTTAGCTAAGAAGTGTACTACTATATAGAGTACCTTATCCTTCTTATATTAGAATAGTACTTCTTCTATTACTTATCCTAACGTGCTACACTCTAGTACTATTTTTAAATCTAGGTTAAAGTTTATAAGTACTAGTTCTCTAGTACATACATTTTTTATAGCATTAGAAGCTTACTACTAGAGTTTTTCTTATTTAGAGATTGCGTTTTTTCTTATTAGGTAAGTAAGAGGCTCTGCTATGCTAGAAAACTAGTTAATTAACTATTAGTAGAAGTTTGTAAACCCTAGGAAGCTCTAGATTCCTTTTACTAATTTTTAGAGGTTCCTATAACTTTATAGTAGTAATCTTTACAAGATCTATTTAGATACTCTTACTAGCTTTAATAATAAATTCTAAGTACTTAGTACTCTTAATAGAGAACTTACTCTTCTCTACGTTAAGGTATAACTCTGCAGCTTCTAGCTTCTAGATAATTTCTTTAACTCTAGCTTTATATTCCTCTTAGGTGCTTTAAAGTAGATACATATATTATCTACATAAGTAGAGCAGTATTTGTCTAGGTACTCTTTTAAGACCTAGTTAATATACTACTAGAATATACTTAGGGAGTTACTAAGCCTAAATAGTATTACTAGCTACTTATAGAGTCTAAATCTTGTTTAAAAGGCTATCTTTGTTTTATCTTCTTTAGTAATCTTAATCTTATAAAAGGCTTAAATAACGTCTACATTAGTAAAATAAGTTGCTTTTAATATCTACAAGAGATTCTTATAAATTAGAAGTAGTAGGTACTAGTTCTTCTTAGGAATTGCATTTAGTGCCTAGTAATTAACATAAAACTAGAGACCTCTACTAGGTTTCTTACTAAATAGTACTAGGGTAGAAGTACTAGATTTACTAACTTAAATAAAGCTCTTATCTAAGTAACTAATAAGTTGTTGTTAGAGCACTAGGAGCTCTTTAGAGGATATATTGTATAGTAGCTACTATAGTACTATTATAGGCTTACTCCTTCTTAATTAGCTTAATTTTATAATCTATATTAGAACTGCAGTAAAGCGTAAGCTTATCTACTTTCTTCTTTATAAATATCCTAAACTCTTCTTTAAGGAACTCTAGGAGAAGTTATTAAGAATTAATTAGATTCTTTTCTTTAGAGCCTTTTAAATGTCTGCTATTAATATAGTAAACAGTTCTATGTTTTTGTCTATCTTAGACCTCTTTCTTAGCGCCTAGTATAATTCTAGGCTAACAGGCTTAGGCAGTTAGTTAGGACAGGTGCCTATTCTACTTCTAACTTATATCTGTAAAAAGTAGATAAATAACAATTTCTAAGCTAGTGCTATAGTAACTTTGTTCTTATCTATCTATAGTCTTTCTAGAATAAGGTTGTACTCTCCTTCCTTATCTAGTATATATGCCTAGAGGGTCTCTTTGTAGCTATCTGTGTTAATCTTTATTCTTACAACATTAGTTACCTTAGTTAATTTTCTAGTTATACCTAATACCTTATGTCTATAGGTAGAAGTATTTAAAAGTTATTTTATATTATAAACTTAGAGAAGACTATACTTTATATTAAACACCTAGTATTAATTAATTAATATTTTATAGTGTTGTCTTATACAATTATATACAGTAAAATAGGCTTACTATCTAGCTACTGCTAGTAGAACTTCTAGAATAGTTCTTTTCTCTTTATAACTTCTCTTTTTAACCTCTAGTAAAACCTTTAAATAGGAGTTTCTAGTTTTTTTAATCTTTATTGTTTAAATTATTAGTTTTAGAAACCTTAGTAACTACACTTCTAACCTACACATTTTCTAGTCTCTTAGCTAGAGCTAAATTACATCTACTTAAATAGTAGCTGTTCTTTCTATATTTTAGATAGTTGTTAGTAGCTTTTTACTAGTTTATAACCTCCTAAGTATACTACACTACTTAGTATTAGTTATTAAACTTAATCTTCTTAGAGTAGACCTTAGTAGGTTTCTAATCTATACTATTTAGGTTTACTCTTTAAATATTATATATATTGTTTAAAGCTACTGTTTATTAATACCTTAGACCTATAGAGGTTAACTTCTACTACTAAAACCCTAGCTATAAGGCTCTAGAGGACCTAGTTATCTAAAATAGCTACTAACACTATCTTATTCTAAAGGTCTTACAGCTTATCTAGCACAATATCTAGAAATTTGCAACATCTAGAAACTTTTTTTTTTCTTTGCTTCTCTGCTGTTTTTAGCCTGTTTTGTTGCAAATAAAAATTTCTAGATATCTTGTTTTTTTTTGAGGATATCTAGAAATTTCTAGATGTCTTGTTTTTTTTTTAGGATATCTAGAAATTTCTAGAT
>SATZ01000469.1:0-29154 GCA_004335205.1 Ascochyta viciae-villosae | reverse complement strand
CTACTAGTCTGTGCAGCCCCTCCCCTACCCCTACTATATCCTGTAGCACGCTGTACCTATTTGCTAGCGTAAACTATATAGAGTTATAGACTATAACTACTAAAAGCGTAATTATAAGCAATACTTTAAAAGACTGCCTACTAACTTCCTATAGAAAGTGCAGAAGGTTAATTTTAGTGTGTAGTATCTTTTAGAGACTATAAAGAGTCTATAAGAGGTGTATTAAGCTAATTAGCTACAGTTATCTCTATTATAGGCACTAACCTAGGTAACTATAAAAGTAGTTATACTAGGTTCTCTAGGTACTCTCTTAGAGAGAAGGTAGTAGGCATATAAAGCCTTAAGCAAGGCCTGTATATTTGCTTATAGTAACCTAATAGAACTGTTAGATTATATAAGGCCTTACTAAGAGGACTTAGATAACACTTATAGCCTAGCACTGCAAGTAATAGGGTATATCTATACGTTGCCTAAAGATATCTAGAAGTAGCTCTTTATATACTCTCTAGAGAGAAGAAAGACTCTTACGCAGGTAGAAAAGGCTACTAACTAGATTTTCTGCTAAAAGACCTTTTCTAAGAACTATTAGGGCAAAAAACCCTAGAAGGAATATAAGAGTAGAAAGAATAGATCTAAGAGTAAAGAGGGATCTAAAGAGACCCCTAAACAGTTAAAGAGGGGAAGTTTAAGTTATTATAACTATAAGTATACTAAAGGTAGAAAACTAAAACTAGAGCACACTAATATTACTTATTACCTTTATAAAGAAGTTAGACACTACACATCTAACTGTTTAAACCTAGAGAAGTCTAAGAAATCTAAAGAAGGATTAGACCTAGGAAAAGGCAAGAGGTAGAAGGTATAGATCTATACCTTCTTACCTATATTTTCTACCTAACAGAAAGTAAGGATCTTAGTACCCTCTATAACGCGTTATACCTACAACTAGCTTAACTATTAATAGTTAAGGCTATAGTAGGGTCTTTAGGCCTATTTAAGGCCCTAATAGACAGAGGTTCCTAACTAAACCTACTATTAGCTGTAGTAGCAAAGAAGTAAGGACTCTAAGTTAATCTCTTACCCTAGGTCTTAGCTAAAGGGGTAGATAGAAGTAGTATACTAGTGTATAGTACTATAATAGTTATAACTACTATTACAGACTTATAAGGAAAGAAAGAATCTAGTAAGATACTATTTATAGTTATAGACCTAAAAAAGTACAAGATATACTTAGGTCTACCCTAGATTAACTAATATTAACTTAAGGTTAACTATATAAGCTAGCGTATATTATTTAAGAGAAGCAAAGCTAAAGATTAGGCTAGTTTCTAAAAAATAGTAATAAAAGATACTAAAGACTTTAAACGCACTATATAAGATCTAACAGTAGACGTATATACATGCATAGTTAACTTTATAGGATAGAGTAGAATAAAAGAGCCTAAAGGGACTAACCTTCCTCTATAGTACTATAAATATACTAATATTATATTAGAAGATAGTTTAAGAGAGCTTACTAAGTATAGCTTAAATAATCTAGCAATTAACATTAAAGAGGGAGCTGCACCTCTCTACTAGCTACTGTATAGACTATTAGAGGTAGAATTAGTAGTACTTTAAAAGTACATAGCTAATGTTATAGCTAAGAGTTAGATAACCTAATTAAAATCTCTAGCAGGAGCCCCTATCCTCTTTGCAAAGAAAAAGGATAGCACTTTAAGGCTTTGTATAGATAATTAAGGCCTAAACAAGATTACTATAAAGAATTACTATCTACTACCCTTAATTACAGAATCCCTAGAGCGTCTAGCCTAAGCAAAGGTCTATACTAAGCTAGATATTAGAGACGCTTATTATAGAATTAGGATTAAGAAGAGGGATAAGTAGAAGACTGCCTTTAGGACAAGGTATAGCTATTTTAAGTATACAGTAATACTATTTAGACTTACTAATACACCTACCTAATTCTAGGCCTATATAAACAAAGCCTTAGTAGGATTAGTTAATGTAACATATATTATCTACTTAGATAATATTCTAATCTTCTTAAACACAGAAAAGGAATATATTAGATATATTGAGGACGTCTTAACAAGATTATATAAAGTAAAGCTATTTATAAAGCTTTTAAAGTGTAAATAGCACATATAGTATATAGAGTTCCTTAGATATATAGTATCCCTAGGAGGGGTTAGTATTAACCTAGAACAGGTTAAAACAATCTAAGACTAGCTAGTACTAGCTACTGTGTATAACATCTATATGTTTATAAGTTTTATAAACTATTACAGGAGGTTTATTACAGGGTTTAGCTATATTGTGCTACCTTTAACTATATTAACAAAGAAGTTACTAGAGCAAGCCTAAGGCAGGCTAGCTATAAAAAGAGAGGAAGGTTAACACCTAGATTTGCTAAAAGAGGCAAAAGAGGCAGTAAAGTACTTAAAAGACGCATTTCTAGAGGTACCTATACTTGCCTACTTTAAGAGGGAGAGACTAATAAGACTAGAGGTTAATGCCTTAGGTAGAGCAATCTTAGGTATCTTAAGCTAGAATAGCCTAGAATTAGACAACAAGGACTAATAGAGACTAGTTAACTTCTACTTACATAAACTTATCTAAGTAAAGTACAACTACAACACTTATAACTAAGAATTACTAGCTATAGTGTAGAGTGTAAAGTACTAGCAGTATTACCTCTTAAGAATCTACTTTAAGATCCTTACAGACTATATAAACCTAAAGTAGTTTATAGAGACTAAGGTACTAAACTACTAACAGGTTAGGTTGTACTTAGTACTAAGTTAGTATAACTTTATCCTAAACTACAGACTAGGGAGTATAAATCTAGCAGATAGGCTATTATAAAGGCTAGATTATATAGCAGAGGTATAAAAACTATCTTAAAAGTATAACAAAGCTTTTATACAACTACTAAAGAATCTACTCTTAAAGAAGAAGGATTACACTACTTAGGTGTTAGTAGTATAAACAAGAGCTGCTAGACGTAAAGACATGTTACCTAAGACAAAGATAGTCCTAAAGGAATTCTAGAAAGCTAATAAACAGGCTTCTAAGGAATTCTAGACTATACAGGAAGAAACTAGTATAGAACTAGACATAGAAAGTTAGTTAGATAAATCTAGTTCTAAGGCAGGTTAGAACAACCTAGAATAAGGCATATTAGCTTAGTTAGGTATAAAACACCTTACTATATCTAAGGAGAAGGCAACAGCGCTATAAGAGTGCTACAACAGCTTACTTATAGGACACTTTAGCGCAAGAAGGACACTTAAAAAACTCTAGCGCTAATATAGGTAGAAGAACATAAGAGAGGATGTTAGCTAGTACTACTAGGAATATGTGCTCTGTAAGAGATTAACCCTAGCATAATATAGTCTATATAGATTGCTTACGCCTTTGCTACTGCTAAACAGGCTGTAAGAAGAAGCAATAATAGATTTTATTACAGAGTTACCTCTAAGTAAGCTTACTAGAGTAGTTTATAACACAATACTTGTAATTATATACTAATTAACAAAGATAGCACACTATATTCTAGCAAGAGGAGATTAGGATAGAGTTAATCTTACACAGGCCTAGATAAGAGAAGTAATTTAACTCTATAGAGTTTTAAAACATATTATCTTAGACAGAGGTCTTCTAATAAATACAGGCTACTAGAGAACCTTCTAACACTACCTAAACTTAAGAAGGGTTTTATTATCTACTTATTATCTATAAACTAATAGACAGACAGAAAGACAGAATTAAACCCTAGAACAGTACTTAAGGTGTTACTACTCCCTAGAGCAGGATAATTAGGTAATATAGATCTTAGTTACAGAGTTTGTATATAATAATAGCCTCTATACTACTATAAGGACTACTCTGTTCTAAGTAAACTATAGGATAGCTTCTAGGAGGGTAGATTAGCCTAGTATGCCTCTTAGGCAGAGAGAATTACCTCTAGAGTTGTAGGTTATAACTAAGGTGCTTATATTATAAAAAGAGTGTAAGAAGAAGATACTTACAGTAAATACGTACTAGAAGGTATATTAAAATAAGAGCAGGCTACTAATACCTTTTAGTATAAAAGACTAAGTAATAGTCTTAAATTACTATATAAAGTCTATGAGGCTAAAACAGAAACTAGATTAGAAGTATATTAGACTAGAGTATATAGTAGCCTAGATTAGGCTAACATTGTTTAAAGTAGACCTACCTAGCCTAAAGAGTATCTGTCTAGTGTTTTATACGTCCCTCTTAGAACCTTTTAATCCTAAAGAGATAATTCTACACCTAGATTACTAGATTATAGATACACTCTGCACTTTTAGTAATAATATATAGGATATAGAAAGAATTATTAAAAGAAGCTAAGATAATAAAGGATAATAGCTATACTATATAAAGTAGGCTAGATATAGCAATAAGGAGAATATATAGGAGCCTAGAGTAAATATTTCCTCTAACGCCCTTAAGGAGTTCTAAGTAAGAGAGAAAATCCTTTTAAAGAGATAATAAACCTTACAGACTGTTAAAAGGCAGCTAGAACAACCCCCTAAAAAGAAGAGGGATAGTTAGGCCTAGCAGCTAAAAAATTAGAAATCTCTAAGTTAGATAAGAAGAAATCTAAAGTTACCTTTACTATTTTTCCTACAGAGTTTTAGTTATTTAATAGCACTTAGATCTAATAAAGAATAAAGTGTGCTAGAATAGCTTATAATAGTCTAATACAGTTAAGAATATAGAAGAAGAGGTTATTATATGTTATTAAAAGCTGTAGAGGTAGTAGGTATCTTAAAGCACCTTAGGTGCAGTATTATAGCCTAGAACGCTACAAAATAACTAAGTATACTGCAGAATTATCTACTATGTCTACTAGTAAATTATAAGGAACTAGCTTAAGCAAGAACTATGTTATGCTCCTTCTCCTTAGTCTTAATATACTTAGTTAGATAACTCTTAGCAGGACTAGTAGCAGTATCTTTCTTAGCCTCTAAGTTTAAAATCTTAATAGCTAGGTTAGTAGCATAACTGTTTAACTCCTTTAATTTAGTGTTAATAATAGTGCTCTTAGCTTATTATATATTAGAATGCGCTATAATAGCTAAGAATAGCTAAAAAGGGGGTAAACTTACCTTCTTAGTAGGGGTTAAAGCCTTAGCAGTAATCTAGGCATCTAACTTACGCCTCTAACCCTTAACTTTAGCCTAGATAGACACCTTATTACGCTTACAACTAATAGGCTAAACATTAGTAATTAGGTCTTAAGTAGAAAGAATAGCACTAGAATAAAGGTACAACTTCTTAGTGTAAGGGCTGTAGTTACTAGAAATAGTTAGTTATGTGCTAGAATAGCTTAGAATGCCCTATAATAGGACAGAAAGACCTAGGCTATAATCTTCTTTGCTAGAAGGCAATAGATCTTAGTAAGGCAGGTAATATTAAGCTTCTTCTTATCTTTAGTGCGTCCTTAGAGGTAGTAGTTAATAAGATATTAATAGATAGCTATAAGGTACTTATAATACTTCTTAGGAATCTGTAAGATGTTAGTATACGCTAAAATAGCCTAAAATAGCTAAATATACTACAAAACAGTCTAAGTTAGTAAGGAAGTACCTTTAGCACCTTATAGTCTAAATACTATTTCTATTCTTAAGCTTAAAGAGCTAAGACTTATAGATCTACTAATTTTTATTAGTAATTAGAGAGAAGCAGTAGCTAACTATACTAGCTACCTAACACTCTAAAGTGCTAAACTAGGTAATACAGCAGACACAGTTACACAGATATAGACTAACATAAGACTATTATTAGCTATATTATTAGATACAGGCGTAAAGTTTATAATAGGTAAGAGAGGAGCAAAGCTAGGGCCTGCATAGGCAGATATAGTCTGCTATAGCCTAGAACAGCGCAGAATAAGCTGCTATACACTAGTTAGTACTAAAAGAGCTTAGAAAGACCCTTTTCTACCTAAAGGCATTTATCTTAGTTAATATGCGCTAGAATAGCGCATAATGCCCTAGAAGGGGGGCAAATAAAAGAAAGAGTAAAAAGTTAATTTTTAAAGAAACTTACTAAAGAAGGTAGTAGGATATAGAAGTAATAGACTAAATTAACAAGGGGGAGCCTTATATATAGTACCCTACTAACAGCTAGGGCGCCTATGCCCTTACTGCAGGAGTTAGCAGTAAAGGTAAGAGAGAAAAAAGAGAGGCGCGCGCCTAGGTAAAGGTAGAAATTTAAGCCTCTAGTTAATTGTTACAGGATATACTACAACAGACTACGTTAGACTATAACATCCCCTACTAGAGCCTATTAGCCTAACATTTAGTTAATTAGGACAATTAACCTAAGAAGAGAGATATTATTAGCCTAATAGCTAACGCCTTAGAGAGTTATTCTAGAGTAACCTAACTTAGGTTAAGCCTAGTATAAATAGTCCCTAATACTAGATTAATGCCTAGCATTAAACAGTCTATAGTTAACTATACATCTCTGTTCTTAATTATATTATTACTACTTATGTTATTACCTTATCTTTTAGTGCACCTTGCCTTAGAGCCTAATACTAGCTTAAAAAGTTTGTAAGTACCTATAATATCTTAACTTAAGTTTTACTTTGTAAAGTATAAACAAAGAGCTTCTTACTATAGTACTCCTTAATTAAAAGCACTTATAGCTCTTCTCCTCTACTAAGTAGTATATTAAATAAATCCTACCTAATTCTCTAAAACAGCTTAGTAGGCTTTTTACACTTTTGTTAGGAAATTACTTACTTAGTATAGGTTATAGCATAGATCTTACAATCTTTCTAGAGCGTTTTATTAATAAGCACACTACGCGCTTCTTTTACTAAGGCCTATAGTGCTTTAGGTCCTAGGTGTTCTATATATATATGCTATAGGTGCTTTAGAAAGCTTCTAGAGTATAACTTATAAGATTGTTTTATTACTGTGTTTAGAATAGGAGAGTTAAAATAGCAGGAAAGTAGCTTATATTTAAAGAAAGTAAGGTTATAAGCACGCTTAAGTGTAGCACACATAATACTTCTATTTAGATTATTAATATAACTAACACGTAAAGAGCTATCTAGCTCTAGGTACTAAACTTCTTTCTTCTAGAGGCGTGCTTTAGTGTAATAGGCTAGGCCTAGGTACTAGCTCCTTAGCGTTTACTGCCTTAGCACTACTCTAGCTTACGCTTCTTAGTATAGACTAGAGCTCTACTACAGAGCTAATGCATCTAAAACAGAGTTATAAAAACTCTATAACTTCTATTCTAGAGGTTGTTCTCTATTAAATCTATCTTGTATTCTACTAGCAAATTCTCTTAGAGGTTAGCTTCTTACAATTAGATTTAATTACTAAACAAGGATTAATAAGTAAGTTGTTTAATAACGCTGCTAGGCGTCTAGGGGAGTATAGTATTAAGCTGTGTACTAGCAATAACAATTAATTAGATATTAGGACTAAACTCTAGATCCTTGCTACTTTGTTAGTACCTAAGAAATAGTAAGAGGAGCTACTTGCTTACGTACTAGAGTGCCTAACTACCTACTTATTATAGGCAACTCTACCTAAGGCTGTAGTAACTATTACTAACGCTAAAGCCTACCCTACTGCAGACTCTAACTTAGAACTATAATAAGAAGATATAGGTAAGACTATATAAAGGCTAGTTAAAGCTTAGGTCTAAGCCTATATTATATCTATAAGAGTGCTAATCTAGAATATAACACCCTCTACCTTTATACAAGCAATTAATAATAAGCTAAGTAAGGCTATAAAGTTATTTAATATAGGCAAGTTTAGCAGCAACTAATAGGTATATAGGATATTTAAGTTCTAGATAAAGAATAAGTTAAAGTTTATAGGGGACTAAGAAGCTGTCCTAGAAGTTACCTACATGTTTAATAGGCTAGAAGGACAAGCTACACAGGTTAGCTTATTATAAAAGAACTACAACCTAATAGGCATGCTGCATAACTGCCTAGTTCTAGGACTTTCTAGACAAGCAGTATAAGAACTCTCTGTTTAAGAAACGCTCTTAGCAGAAACTCTAAACTATTACTATAAAGAAGAGCAACTAGAGTGTTAAGTCTTTTAACATAGAATTTATTTAGCTAGCTTATAACACTGCTAAAGAAGACAATATAAAGAACTTTAAGACTAAGTACATATGTATACTCTAACTAGACCTCTAGGACAAGATAGTGTTAGTAGATATTCTAGATAACTTAGACCTCTAAAGCCTTATAGCTAGAGTCTTAGTAGTAGAGGTTAACCTCTGCTAGACTAAGGCACTAACAAACAGCACCTTTAGACAACATATATAAAGAGTAAACCTAGATAGTATAGACTAGGAACCTACTAAGGTCTACTCTAAGAGAATTAAGTCTAATAACTAGCTATAAGCAGAGTAGTAGACCTAGAAAGTTATAAACTAGTAGAGAACTGCTAATGTCTGTCTAAGATGTAGAAAGAAGGGACACTATGTAAGTAGATGTAATCTAGCCCTAGCTAAGAAACTAGAGAAGGTCTAGGTTAGAAATACAGTTGCTAAAGTTTCTAAAATTAATAACTTAACTAATAAAGATTTAGAAAACTAGAAACTCCTATTTAAAGGCGTAAATAGGGGTTAGAAAGAGAAGTTATAAAGAGAAGAGAACTGTTCTAGCAGTTCTACTAGCAGTAGCTAGATAGTAAGCCTATATTACTACATATAATAGTACAAGACAACACTATAGCACATATATTAATTAATACTAGGTGTTTAATATACAGTATAATCTCTTCTAAGTTTACATTATAAAATAACTTCTAATACACCCTTATATATAGATGTAAGGTATTAGGTATAGCTAGAAAAGTAACCTAGGTAACTAATATTATAAGAATAAAGATTAATATAGATAGCTATAGAGAGACTCTCTAGGCATATGTATTAGATAGAGAAAAAGAGTACAACCTTATCCTAGGAAAACTATAGATAGATAAGAACAAAGTTACTATAGCACTAGCTAAGAAATTGTTGTTTATCTACTCCTTACAGACGCAAGTTAGAAGCAGGGAGGGTACTTATTCTAACTAACTGCCTAGGCCTATTAGCCTAGAGCTGTATTAGGCGCTAAGGAAGAGGTTTAAGACAGACTATAATATAGAACTATTTGCTATATTAATAGTAGATATCTAGAAGGCTCTAAAGAAGAAGGAGCTAATAAACCTTTAAGATCTTCTCCTAGAGTTCTTAAAAGATAAGTTTAGGATATTTATAAAGAAGGAAGTAGATAAGCTAGCACCTTACTATAGACCTAACATAAATTATGCTATTAAGCTAATTAAATAAGATAGAAAACCTGTAACAGTACTATAGAGGCTACTATACAACATGTCTTAAGAAGAGCTCCTAGTACTCTAATAATAACTTACTAGCTACTTAGACAAGGGCTTTATCTAAGTTAGTAAGTCTAGTACTTCTACCCTAGTGCTGTTTATTAAGAAACCTAGTAGAGGCCTCTAGTTCTATATTAATTATTAAGCACTAAATGTAATTACTAAGAAGGACTAGTATTTACTACTTCTTATCTATAAGACTCTCTTACAGATCTTAAAAGCAATATAGTTTACTAAGGTAGACATTATCTAAGAGACTAAGCCTTCTATAAAATTAGGATTGCTAAGAGAGATAAATAGAAGATAGCTTTCTAGACAAGATTTAGACTCTATAAGTAGCTAGTAACGCTATTTAGGCTAGCTAACGCCCTAAGTATGTTCTAGTAGTATATTAACTAGGTCTTAAGAAAGTACTTAGATAAATAGTACTCTGCCTATATAGATAATATGTTAATCTACTCTAGTAGCACCTAAGAGGAGCATAAGGCTAAGGTTAAGGAAATTATCTAGAAGCTAGAAGCTGTAGGGTTGCACCTTAATATAGGAAAGAGCAAATTCTCTGTTAAGAGTACTAAGTATTTAGGATTTATTATTAAGGCTAGTAACAGCATCTAAATAGACTCTGTAAAGGTTGCTGCTATAAAGTTATAAGAACCCCTAAAGATAGTAAAGAGAATCTAGAGTTTCTTAGAGTTTGTAAACTTCTACTAATAGTTTATTAACTAGTTTTCTAGCATAGCAGAACCTCTTATACGCTTAACAGGAAAAAATGCAATCTTTAAGTAGAGAGAACTCTAGTAGCATACCTTTAATACTATAAAAGCTGTATTTACTAGAGAACTAGCACTTGCAAACTTTAATCTAGATTTAGAAACAGTACTAGAGTATAACGCGTTAGGATAGGCAATAGGAGGAGTACTATCCTAATATAGTAAAGACAAGGTGCTCTATATAGTAGTATACTTCTTAGCTAAGAACTCTAAAGTAGAAGTAAACTATACTATTTATAATAAGGAGATGCTAGTAGTAGTTAAATGCCTCTAAGAATAGAGTATAGAGCTAAAATAGGTAAAGAGATTTATAGTTGTTACTAATTATAAAAACTTAGAGTATTTCTATAAAGCTTAACTCCTCTTAAAGAGATACATCTGCTAGTTAAGCCTTCTTAGCTAGTTTAACCTTACCTTTGCCTATAGGCCTAGTAAGGCTAATAACTAAGTAGACGCACTCTTAAGAAAAGAGAAAGATATTCCTCTGTCTATAGGGGATAAGAGGACTAAGACTAAATAGTTTTAACTACTAAAACTATTTATATAAGTAATAAGAACTAGTCTAGAAGACAACTCTATTAACAGTATATAGGTCTTCTCTTTAGAGCTACATAGAGCAAATTAACTTCTTCTAGTAACTCTTCTAAATAAAGAGCTATAGAAGGACTACTATATAGAACTAGACTAAACGTGTACAGAAATACCTTTAGTTAGGAATTTAGAACTATATAACAGTATTAAAGAGTTTAAAACGCTTTAGGAGAATCTTGCTAAGAATAATAAGACTTACTAACTTGCTAAGTCTGCTATCTCTTTAGGAGCCTAGAAATTCTCTATACAGCTTAACTTTAAAGTCTCTCTCTTTAAGTGCTCTGTAGATAATAGAGACTAATTATGTTACTATAGGAGAGTATAGGTTCTAAACTCTAATGCTCTTAGGACTAGGATTATTAACAATGCCTATTATTCTCTTATTATAGGCTATTTAGGACAGAGAAATATATATGCAATCCTCTCCTAAGCTTACTTCTAGCTAGAGATATTAACTTTCTTATAGTAGTATGTAGAGAACTATAATATATATAGAAGGATAAAGCTATAGAGAGAACTAAAGTAGAAACTCCTTAAACCTACGCTGGCAAATAGGTACGGCCTAGGTAGGGGTTAGGTACATCACGTGAGGTACCCTAGCCCTACCTAACCCCTACCTACGCTAACCTCTTACTAAGAGGGTTAGGGTTAGGTAGGGTCTATATATAGTAGGGGTAGGTGTAGGGTAGAGTCTATATATAGTAGGGGTAGGTGTAGGGTAGGAGCTGCACAGACTAGTAGTAGGGGTAGAGTAGGGGCTGCACAGACTAGTAGTAGGGGTTAGGTACATTACGTGATAGTATATATATATACATAAGAAGCTGCTTCTTTATTTCTAATTTAGGGTGTAGGGTTTAAAGATTTATTACACACATTTATTACAGTAGCAATAATAGATTATATACAAGTGTGTATATTAAACAATCTAATTGTATAAGAACCTAGAGTACCTATATATAAGTATAAACTAACTTAGTATATCTAAATAATTAGAGAGTTTAAGCAAGAAGCTTTTTGTAGTATTACCTAGCTAGAGACACGTCCTTGCTTATTATAGTTACCTACTTAGTATAAATAGCATTTAAGTTAACATCTATTTATATTAGCTATATTTTTCTAATGTAGAGCTTTTACATACCTTTAAAAACACTAACAAGAAACAACTCTACAGCTTCTTAAACAGCTTCTAGGGCTACAGGCCTAAACTGCAAACTACTCTTAAAGTCTTATACAATTTTACAAACTAGGCGTAAGAATACTAACTTAGGAATAATTATGTTAGTAGACTTCTAGTATTAACAGATTTCTTAAAGCGTAACAGCTATAGTAGAATTAGTAACTAAATATAATAAAAGACTGTAATAACTTACTACTAGATTTCTTACAGCACTTAGCCCTAACTGTTATAGGTGTTGCAGAAGGCACCTTGTAGGCAGCCTTAGCAGCAAGCTGTTTTCTAGGTGCTTTACTGCTAGTTCTAGCATTACCTCTGCTTTAGGTTAGCTTTGCTTTGTTTAAGCAGCTTCTAGCTATAGCGCTAACTGTAATAGAAGGCTGTAATAATAGAGAGCTAGTGCAGAAGAGTTGTTATAGTGTAGTTGTCTGCAGTAGTATAGTTATAGAAGGGGAGTATAGTTGTAGATAGAGGAAGGTAAAAGTAGAATTTGTTAATAGTTAAATTAGTTAACACGCGCACAGAGGTCTGTGCGCTACTAGAGATTGTTATATTACAAGTACTTAAACTTAGTATATCTATTAGCAGTATGCTAGAACTCTAAGCCTGTAATAGAAATCTATAATAACTTGTTAGCTTATAGAGCTAAACGCAAGAAGTTGTCTTATTCTATTCTTAACTTAATACAACAAATATTTGCTAATCTGCAGTAGTTTACAGCACTAAGCAAATTTTAATGTTTATATTTAGGTTTACACCTAGTAGGGCTGCTGCCTAGCATAAGAACACTAAAATCTAGCACATGTAAGGGGGACTTACAATACTTGTATATAGAGAAGACTATAATAATAATCTGTAAAAACTTACAGGTAGTATAAAGATGCTATACGCATTCTTCTAACACTAAGTGTATTAAGATTAGAGCTATATACGTAATATTGTAACTATTGTAAAAAAATACTATTATATTAGCGCTAGCAGGATAGGGGGGCCTTAATTACGTGCTATCTAGTAAAACACACTTACCTAGAGCTTACTAGCACTACAATACTACTACTAACATTGCTATATACCTACACTACTACACTACTCTACTCTTTCTGCGTAAGCACTACGTTATTACAGGCCTCTATTACAGTTAGCACTATAGATCTTAAGCCTAAGGATATTAAGAAGAAGAAGGAAGATAAGATAACAACTTTAGTAATTACTACAGGCACTTGTATACTACCTAGCTTTACTGCTAAAGAGTAGGATAAGCTTATTTAGGTAGTTATTACAGCCTATTATAACAGTTAGCGCTAATAATACTAGGGGTTCTACTCTTAGGATAATAAGATTAATTATGTCCTTAACTCCTAAGGCTAAGCTAAATCTGCTAGCTAAAAGATTAGTACTACAGTCTTGTTTAAAGGTAAACTTAGTAATAGTGCCTGCGTAATTTAGTAGAGAGATAGAGCTGTAAGCCTTACTAGAGAGGAGTTAGCTATTAAGAAGGTAGGGGATACTAACTAGGCAGCAAAATAGTAAGCTAGGACAAAGTTAAAACTACTACTAGCTTATTTGTTAGCAGCTTTTAAAACACAAGCTGTAATAGTAGCTAAGGCTAAGAAAGATGTTGCTTAACAACGCTTTAAGTTAGGTACTAGTAGTAAGTTATTACAGCTTCTTATTACAAACGTGTACTAACCCTTAACAGCTAAGTAGCTTTAAAACAAGCTAGAGACTGTCTATAAGAAGTAGGATAGTTTAGAGCATAAAATTAATCTTTGTACATACTAGATAGCCCTTAGTAACTGTAGAGAAGTTACTACAGATAAGCTAGCAACTAGCAACACTCCCTAAACCTAAGGCTAAGGCAAAAAACAGCTCTTTTCTAAAGGCAGCGTGCTTAAGAAGCTACTTTAGTAAGAGTATAAGCAGAGTCTTTAGAAGCTTATAAGTAACACTTTTAAGAGCAAGGAAGAGAAAGAAGAGTAGATTACCTTCTAAGATTAGATATTGCTAAAGAGCATAGCAATTGTAACTAATAACAACTAGGAGTAAGTTATTACATCCTATTATTACATCTACTTACTAATTATATTAGGGAAACTAATCCTCTAGATCTCTTAGATAGGATAGACAGTAATATTTAGCTTATAGGCTACTACCTATATATTACAGCTCCTAACAAAGATAAGTGTAAAGAGGAGATTAAAGAATCTAATACTAAGCTTAAAGAGTATTTTTAGTCTATGCTAAATAAGTATAAGACTAATAAGCAGTTCTACTAGGTAATAGATAAGGCAGATAAGGCAGATAAGGCAGATAATAATAATAACAAGATAGAGATAGAGAGTAACTAAGATTAGATGTGCCTCTAGCGTTATAGCCTGGTATTATAGCTAATTAACACATTTAATGCCTGTTGCATAGACTTCTAAGACATCTATATCTTTAAATTTCCTTATCTCTACCTAACTAACAACTTAGTATAGTAAATTAAATCTATAGTTAGCTCTTGTTCTGCAGATAATTACTAGCGCTTTCTCTAGACCTTACATTTCTAGAGTTGTAGCTTCCCCTTCTATAAAGCCTTCTATAAAGTAATTTATATATCTTTTTTACTTCTAAGCTTATTACGCAAATTTCTTACAGCTTTTTATTACATATATAGTATTACTATCTCTAAACTTAGGGTCCTTTTACCCTAGCCTACCTAAAATCCTTTTATCCTATACCTTTTTAGCTTATTAACTTGTTAAAGGTGCTTTTCTAAGTCTAGTATCTCTTCTTAAGCAGCTATGTTCTACAGACCTAGATTACTAAGAGTAACTTACAGCCTAGGATATATAGTAGAGAAGCACAATATAGGGAAGCAATACTACTAGCAGAAAACTAAATTAGGATGCTCTATCTTGCTTTAGCAAAGTCTAGAAGCACTATAGAGAAGCTGCTAAGATAGAAGATAGTTACTTACACGTTTACTGTTATAACTGTAGCTAAGTACTCTAGCACCTAGCTATAAAAGCTGTTAGGATAAAGCACCTGCTTTAGCACCTTAAAACTTAAGCCTGCAGAGAAACTAAAAGTCCTACTTATGCTTTACTAGACCCCTACTTACGTCTACACACTACACGCTAAAGAAACTAGAATTAGTCTTCTACTATTCTAGGATACTCTTATCTAGCTTTTAAAGAAGAGCTTGTTTACTTTGTTATTAACAACAACATCTCTTTTTAAGCAGTTAAGCATCTATTATTCTAATATTTTATCTGCTTCCTTAGGCCTAAGGCTGTAATAATTACCTATTATAAATTTAGCTAGATGTTCTAAGCTTAGTTTAAGGCTGCTAAAGACAGACTTCTCTAGAATCTTAGATTAAGTACTAAACTGTCTATTGCATTAGACGTCTAGACAGCAAGTAATTACCTAAGTTTCCTAGCTATTAAGAGCTACTATATTAATAAGAGCTAGAAACTACAAGAAGTTCTTTTAGACTTTATTCTAATACGTAGAAAACACACTAGCTCCTCTATAGCATAGCAAGTTCTCTAATTTCTGCAGAGAACTAAAACATTAAGACGTCTGTTAGGTGTTTGTTGTAATAACGTAAGTAATAACAGCACTTTAACACAGTCCTTATAAGAGTTGCTAGAAGAGCATAACATTACCTAAGACAAAGAAGAGAACACTATCCCTTGTCTTGTATATATTATTAACCTTATTATATAAGACATTATACTACATCTTAGGCTTAATATACTAGAAGAGATAGAGAATGTAGAAAGACTACAGAGACGTTATATTTAAGGTATTGCTAACAACATGTCTATTCTAAACTCTCTCTACAAGGTATTTATTCTTTATTATATACGTTTATTATATTCTAAGTGCTATACAGATCTAAGCTATCTGCATTGCAATAGACATTTTACTACAACAATTTAAGAGATTTCTTATACTGCAGAGTAATTTACTAGTAAATTAACAACTTTTAGTTATCTAAGATATTAAGACTAGGTAGAACTTAACATATAATATATGTAAGCGCGCACTTAAGCTCTAGCCTTATATTAATAAATAGCTAGAGCAAGAAATTGCACTTAAGGCTACTAGTTGCAAAGAACGTGCTTCTACTTATGTTAAGGGAGCAGAAGCTGATTTTAAAGACCTTAAGAAACTTTAACTTGCAGTAACTAAGTAGCAGCACTTATAGGCTGTTACAAAAATGCTATAACAATTTAAAAAAGTAACTAATTCTCTAAGCAGGAGTTAAAGACTGCAAATTCTATTTATCTAGATAATATACAACCAACTGTTTAATTACCTAGATTAGATAATCTATAAGGTTAGTAACAACTTTAGTTAAGCTAATAACTTAGAATAGCTTAGAGTTGTAAAGGTAGCTGCAGAAATAAGTACTGTAAAACTGTCTAAGTACTATTTAAAGACAGGTAAGAGTTAAGGTTTATTGTTTAACTGTGTAACTATCTTAGATCTAACACAGAAGCTTACTGCGTATAAGGTAAAGTTATTACAGTTAGTTATTACAGTTCTCTACTAACTGTCTACTTAGGACAATACCTAAGACCTCTAAGACAAATATATATACTAAGACTAATTCTTTAACTATATAGCGCGTTATAACAGCGTTAGTCCTAGTAGCTCTACAGTAGTATAAAACACTCCTTCTTAGCAATTTAGAGAAGATAATTAGTTCTAAAGGCTAGCAACAACTACCTAGCAAGCTAGCAGGAGCTTCTTAAGTTTAGGTTTATCTAACAAGAATAGGTGTTAAACTTAGCAGGAAGGTAAGGCCTATCTTAGCACTCCTCCTGTTTAACTAGTAGAAAACTTTAATCTACTAGAATAGTAGGAGAAAAATGCTACAAATTACCTACAACTTGCTTATGTAGCAAAAGATGTACTTTTAGTACTACTTATAGAAGTAGGAGTTAAGTAAGTGTTTAACACTACAAGAGATATAATTAGGGATTAACAGCGCAGGCTTAAGGCTATAAAGATATACTAGATTATAATTCTTAAGGATTATTTCTCTCTAGAGTAGCAGCAAGAGGGAGAGAAGAGGAAAGGAGGCCCTAAAATAGATAAGGTAGAGGATCTTTTTAAGCTACCTGCTTGTCCTAGTGCAGATACAGAGGATTGCCCTAGTGCTAATACAGAGGTTTGTTTAAGTAAAGATACAGACAATTATATAAGTAAAGATAGAGAGGTTATAGAGGTAGAAGATAACAGCAGTAGTGCTAAGGAGGAGCCTCTAGTAACACTATCTTAGCAAGAAGCAAGACCTTAGAAAAGAGCTAAGCTAATACAGTACTAGTAAATCCTAGATTTATAGTTGTAATAAATAGCTGTTATAACTTCCTCTCCCTATAACTGTAATAAATAGCTGTAATAACTATCTCTTACTGTAACTGTAATAAATAGCTGTAATAACCATCTCTTACTATAACTGTAATAAACTATAACTGTAATAAATAGCTGTAATAACTATTACTTACCTTACACTAGTTCTCTAGTACCTTTACTACTTATATTAGATGTATATATTTAACGCTAGGACTAAGATAAGTGCACTACCTACCCCTACTCTACTCTACTCTATCCTGCACCTACTACTAGTCTATGCAGCCCCTATCCTGCCCCTACTACTAGTCTGTGCAGCCCCTACTCTGCTCCTACCCCTAGTCTGTGCAGCCTCTACCCTGCCCCTACTCCTAGCCTGTGCGGCCCCTACCCTACACCTACTACTAGTCTGTACAGCCTCTCCCCTACTCCTACTACTAGTCTGTGCAGCCTCTACTCTACACCTACTATACCCTGTAGTACGCTGTACCTATTTGCCAGCGTACTTAAACCCCTTCCTCTGCCTAATAGGATTTAGAAGAAAATCTCTATAGACTTTATAATAAACTTACCTAAAAGTAAGAGTAACTATAACCTTATAGTTGTTATAGATAGACTTTCTAAGAACATTATTCTAGTCCCCTTGCTAGACCTGTTAGTAAAGATAGTTACTTATACATTTATATCTAATATAGTAGCTTACTACTAGTTACCTAACGTAATTGTTTCTAACTAAAGGACATAATTCCTTAGTAACTTCTAGTAAATAATGTGCTAACTGCTAAAAATTACATAAAGACTCTCTACAGCCTTCTACCTCTAAATAGATAGAAGCACTAAATATATAAACTCTGTAGTAGAAGCCTACTTAAGAGCCTATATTAACTAGGCCTAGGATAATTAGTCTGCTTAGGTGCCTATAGCCTAAATTGTAATTAAAAGAAGAGTAGCTATGTCTATAAGGTTTAGCTCTTTCTTCCTCTAGCATAGTTATAATATAGATCTAGTCTAGGTAGACCTAAACTTAATAGTAGAATTACTACACTAATATGTAAAGGAACCTACTAAAACTGCAGTAAGTATAGTATAGAAGTTTACTAAAATAATTAACTTTATTAAAGTCTAGATAGCAGAGGCATAGTAGATATAAGAACAGTAAGCTAATACACACTAAAGGGAAGCCCCCTAGCTAAAGGTTAGGGATAAAGTCTAGCTAAAGCTAGGAAATTAGTTCTCTAATAGCTAAGTAAGTAGAAAACTAGACTAGAAGAACTAGAAGTTTATAGTTATAGAAGTTATCTCCCTGTATAATATTAAACTAGATATTAATAGTAAAGTCTATCCTATCTTCTATATTAACTAGCTTAAGCTATGCCTATAAAATCCTCTTTACAGACAATTAAATAATAACCCCTAGCCTAGCCCTCTAGTTATTACTAATAACAATAGTATATCCTTTAAAGAATAGAAAGTTAACTCTATCTATAGAGAAAGACAGTCTAAAAGGGGGAGTAAGAGACGTAAGTACCTAGTAAAGTAGGAAGGCTATATTAATAAAATATAAAAAAGAGAGGATATTTATAAGGACCTAGAGGCCTTAGACAGATAGCTGTCTGTAATAAGAGACAGAAGGGATAGGAATAGGAACTTGCTTCTAGGATTCTAGTTAGAATCCCTAGAGGGGCATAACTAACTCTCTTACCTCTAATAGAGGAAGAGGGAGAGAAGTAAGAAGAAGAGACAGGTATAAGTAAGAAGAGGAGCACTAGTTTATTAGGGAGATTATTTATTGCATTAGCCTATTCTAAAGGATAGACTACCCTATATAGAGGCTATATTGTTATAAAGAAAAGGAACTATAAGCCTAGGTATTATCTAGCTAGAAAATTCTAAATGCTAAAGATAAGAGAAGACTTAAGTACTACTCTTAGTAGAACCTCTATTACTACTATTATCCTTGTTACCTGCAGTAGTATTAGTAATATCCTTAATAAGTATTTAGACAAAGTCCTTATATCTAGTAGTAGAGAGAATCTTAAGATATGTACAGAGGTTAGCCTTAAAGTAGGTAAAATGCGTAAGCAGCGTTAAGTTAATAGTAAGCTATATTAAGTAAGGAATTAGTAAATACTCTAGAAAATAGGTAAGGAAAGAGGGAAATAACTTACTAGAGTCTTAAGCTAGACTACTACCTTCTTAGTAGTAATAGCAGTGTGCTCTATAAGAACTACAGCAGCAGAGAGATAAGCTTTAACCTTATTAACCTTATCCTTATACTTAGACTACTTAGTCTTATAACTAGTAGCAGGTAAGCAGGTATTAGGCTAGGATATAAGGTTAGTGTAATACAGAAGGTTCTTACGCTTCTTAAGGTCTGCCTAGATAGGCTTAATAACATATAGAAGCTTTACAGAGTTGCTCTTAGTAAACTGCAAGAATATATAGTACTTATTTAGAGTCTTCTAAGTCTTATATAGAGCCTAGTAGATAGTTAGCTAAGAAAGAGAACACTAAGAAGCAAGAAGTAGAAACTTACCTTATAGTAGCAAGAATAGCTAAGAATATAGAGAGTATAGCTAGTTAAGCAGTTGCTAGTAGTAAAGGTATAGACCTAACTAGATAATGTATAGTTAACGCAGACTTTAGAATCTATAAAGCTGCTAGTGCGCTAAGTATACAGGGACTACTTACCTAGAGCTCTAGCTTAATTATTACCTAGAATCTTATTAAAGGCTTTCTTAATCTCCTTATTCTCTAGCTTAATATCTTCTAGTATAAGCTTTGCCTTCTTAGCTAAGTAAGTAGTAGAAGAGGCAGGATCTGCAGGAGCAGTGCTGTAGGCCTAAGTAAAGTAAAAGAGTTAGTAAATAAGCAAATTATAGGAAGAGATAGAGCAACTTACTTACTTACCTAGTGCCTTCTTATTAGGTAAGCGTAACGCAGTTAGTAATCTAGAAGGCGCTATTGTTAAAATTAAGTAGGGCAGGGCAGCTAGATAATTAGATAGTAGTAGAGATTATAAAAGGAAGGCGTGTAGACTTAAAATATAGTATAATAGAGAATATAGAAAGTAGAAAGTAGGTAATAGAGTTGTTTTAACTAAGGTGCGCGCTAATAAACAAAGGATAAGTAGAAGAGTACTGTAATAGGCTAGGCCTAGGTACTAGCTCCTTAGCGTTTACTACCTTAGCACTACTCTAGCTTGCGCTTCTTAGCATAGACTAGAGCTCTGCTACAAAGCTAACACGTCTAAAATAGAGTTATAAAAACTCTGCAACCTCTGTTTTAGAGGTTGTTCTCTATTAAATTTATCTTGTATTCTACTAGCAAATTCCCTTAGAGGTTAGCTTCTTATATTTAGAAATAATATTAATATAGAACTTCTCTACTACTACAACGTCCTAAAGGATTAGGTCCTTAGTATATAGGCTGTGCTTTCTGTAAAGGGCGTTCTTAAATAAATAAGCGCCTTATCTACTAATAGGAAAAGCTTAGGTGCTAGCCTCTACTATGTTAGTATAGTTAGAGGGTCTAAAGGACCTAGGGATAAGTTAATCTAAGCTGTTAACAAGGTAGGTAGTAGCTTTATTATCTAAAATAGTGCTGTTAGATAGTAGATAGGTATTAAAATCTATAATGTTATAGACTCTAGGTAATAGTAAGTTAGTAATAGCTATTATTTTAGAGTTAATTAGAGCAGCCTGTATATTGCCTAGAAACTCTGCTTTAACTAGCTAGGTTAATCCTATAATAGCTAAAGGAGCAGCTGCTGTCTACTTAGCTTGCTTAATTGCCTTCTAGACTTTAGAGTACTTATTACTATTAAGTTAATTAAGTACCTCTTGTTAATAGGTTTAGCTTATCCTAACAGGTAGTAAGGAGCTCTCTTTAACAGCAGTTTGTAGAAAATAGTATTTAGTTGCCTTCTACTTGTGCATAATGTTAACCTTCCTGTATAGGTAGAGATAACTATTAGAGCTTCTAGTGTTGCTAGAGGAAGAGCTTTTGTTGTTTAAATCTAATTAATTTCTAAAAGTAGCAAATACTCTAGAGTTGTTCTTGCCTAACCTAATAGTGTGCTTATGTATTAAACTACTAAACACTCTACTTACTTGCTTTAAAGTAAGCAGTTTAAGCTCTAGGATACTATCCTAAATAATCCTTTAGTGTATTAATTAAGCCTACTCTAGAGCAATCCTATAACTTAAGGCATCTAAGAAATCCTATATAGTAAGCGCCTCTTTAACCTCTATAAGCTTATATAACTTAGCTTGTATATATAGGTATAACTACTTATAGTACTAGTCTTAAGGAGCTACTTATTTCTGCCTAGCAGCTCTAAGGTATTAATAGTACTTAGCACAGACCTAGTTCTAGGTGCTAATGTTAGTAGGAGCAAGCTTCTTCTTTAGTGCTTAGATAAGCAATTAAAGACTTATAAAGTTGTTGTTAACAAGCTTAACTATTACTAGTAAAAGGATTACTAGCAACACTGTAGTGTTAACCTAGTTCTAGAGCTTCTAGAGACGTTCTGCCTACACTGTCTACTTACTTACCTCTACCTTATACCTTGTAAGCTCCTAGTTATAGATCTTAAGGCTTAACAACCTAATATAGACTATAGGTGTTATATAAAGTATTTTGCCTATAGGCTGCGCAGTTATAGTTTAACTACAGGTAGATTAAGCAGGTAGTAGTATATTAGCAGACTTAGAGGACTTAGTGTTAGACAGCTTAGATTCTTACTAGGACGCTAGTGCTAGTAGTAGTAAAGGAGTTAGAGCAGGCGTGTTTAAGCCTATTATAGGTAGCCTAGGTGCTCTATAGTGTAATCTACTAGCGTTAGCAGTGTCTAGGTTAACAATTTTCTATATATTACGCAGCTTAGTATGCTAAGTAAACTAGATATACTAATTAGGCTAGTTAGCACGTAACTTAAGCTAATAGAGTCTAGTTAGGATGCTTAAGAGAGCTTATGCGTTATAGCTAACTAGCTTAGCTATTATAGGTAGGTCTTAGAGTTTTAAGAGAAAAAAGATAGGTAAATAATTAGAGTAGATAAGCTTAGTCTTACTAGCTCTTCTAAGTGCGTAGGGAGATCTACTACTTTAAGAAGCTAGGCTTATAACTGTAACAAGCTAGTAAGAGGTAACTTAGTTAATTAATGTATTTAATTAGTATCTATCTACTTTATATATATAAAGCCTACTTATATACAAAGAAAATTTAGAAATAACATAATCTTGCTAAATTAAGTTTGTAGGTAGTTGTAGAGACGCTTATTTTATAAGTAGTAAACATCTAAGTAACTAGCAGTTAGCCTATATACTCTATCCTGCGCAACACTAAGGCTTTGTTTATATAGGCCTAGAATTAGGCAGGTGTGTTAGTAAGTCTAAATAGTCTTACTATATACTTAAAATAGCTATACCTTATCCTAAAGGTAGTCTTCTATTTATCCCTCTTCTTAATTCTAATTATGTAGTAAGCGTCTCTAATATCTAGCTTAGTATAGACCTTTACTTAGGCTAGATACTCTAGAGATTTTATAATTAAGGGTAGTAGATAGTAATTCTTTATAGTAATCTTATTAAGGCCTTAATAATCTACACAAAGCCTTAGAGTGCTATCCTTCTTCTTTGTAAAAAGAATAGGGGCTTCTACTAGGGAATTTAATTAGGTTATCTAACTCCTAGCTATAAAATTAGCTATGTACTTTTAAAGTACTACTAATTATACCTTAGATAATCTATATAGAGGCTAGTAGAGAGGCGCAGCTCCCTCTTCTATATTAATTACTAGATTATTTAAGCTGTACTTAGTAAGCTCTCTTAAACTATCTTCTAATATAATATTAGTATATTTATAGTATTATAGAGGAAGGTTAGTCTCTTTAAGTACTTCTGTTCTACTTTGTTCTATAAAGTTAACTATATATATATATACGTCTACTATTAGGTCTTATATAGTGCGTTTAAAGTCTTTAGTATCTTCTATTACTATCTTTTAGAAACTAGCTTAATCTTTAGCTTTACTTCCTTTAAACAATATACGCTAGCTTATATAGTTAACCTTAGGTTAACATTAGTTAATCTAGAGCAGACCTAAGTATATTTTATACTTTCTCAGGTCTGTAACTATAAACAGTATCTTACTAGATTCTTTCTTTTCTTCTAAGTCTATAATAGTAGATATAACTATTATAGTACTATATACTAGTATACTACTCCTATCTACCCCCTTAGCTAAAACCTAAGGTAAGAGATTAACTTAGAGTTCTTACTTCTTTGCTATTATAGCTAATAGCAGGTTTAGTTAGAAACTTCTATCTATTAGAGCCTTAAACAGGCCTAAAGACCCTACTACAGCCTTAACTGTTAACAATTAAGCTAGTTATAGGTATAACATGTTATAGAGAGTACTAAGATTCTTACTTTCTATTAGGTAGAAAATATAGGTAAAAAGGTGTAAATCTATACCTTCTACTTCTTGCCTTTTTCTAGGTCTAATCCTTCTTTAGATTTCTTAGACTTCTCTAGGTTTAGGCAGTTAGATATATAGTATCTAACTTCCTTATAACTATAATAAGTAATTTTAGCATTTCTTAGTTTTAGTTTTCTACCTTTAGTACACTTATAGTTATAATAACCTAAACTTCTCTCCTTTAACTGTTTAGGGGTCTCTTTAGATCCTTCTTTACCCTTAGATCTATTCTTTCTACTCTTATATTCTTTCTAGGGTTTTTTACTCTAATAGTTCTTAGAAGAGGTCCTTTAGCAGAAAATCTAGTTAGTAGCCTCTTCTACCTGCGTAAGAGTCTCTCTTCTCTCTAGAGGGTATATAAAGAGCTGCTTCTAGACATCTTTAGGTAATATATAGATATATCCTATTACTTATAGTGCTAGGCTATAAGTGTTACTTAACTCCTCCTAGTAAGGCCTTATATAATCTAATAGTTCTATTAGGTTACTATAAGCAAGTATATAGGCCTTACTTAAGGCTTTATATACCTACTACCTTCTCTCTAAGAGAGTACCTAAGGAACCTAGTATAACTACTTTTATAGTTACCTAGGTTAGTGCCTATAATAGAGATAACTGTAGCTAATTAGCTTAATACACCTTTTATAGACTCTTTATAGTCTCTAAAAGATACTACGTACTAAAATTAACCTTTTATACTTTTTATAGGAAGTTAGCAGGCAGTCTTTTAAAGTATTGCTTATAATTATACTTCTAGTAGTTATAGTCTATATAGTTATACTTTATAAACATATATAGTAGCTCTAGGCATAGTAGGCCTACTGTTAATACTATTAGAACTGTAGTAGTAAGTTAGGTACTACTATAAGTAGTTTGCAGCGCGTTTATATTACCTATAAAGTATTTAGCCTATGCCTCTTAAAGGCGTGCTACTTTCTAAAGCTTTATAGCTTTCTTATACTAGGCTTTTAACTCTTAAAGCTCCTAGTCTACTTTATTAACTATTAGGGCATCTTATACTACTCTAGCCTAATATAGCCTAGTTAGCCTTATACTAGCTAGTAGAAGATAGATATAGGGCTTGTTTAATGTGTTGTTAGACATTATACGCTAAGTACTTCTAGACGCTTTATTCTAGAATTTCTTAGGCCTTATTATAGAGGATTTGCCTACAGATATAAAGAGAGTTCCCTCTCTTAGCTCTAGAGTTACTTCTTCTACTTAGAGTTAGAGTGTAATACTTATTATAGGATTCTGCTGCTTTATCTCTTAGTATAAGATTAAACAGAATGTTAGGCTCTAAGGTAAGGTGCACTAAAAGATAAAGTAATAATATAAGTAATAGAGATATAATTAAGAATAGAGATGTATTATTAACTATAGACTGTTTAATACTAGGCATTAATCTAGTATAAGAGACTATTTATACTAGGCTTAACCTAAGTTAGGTTACTCTGTAATAACTCTCTAAGGCGTTAGCTATTAGGCTAATATATATTGCCTAAAATAAAGATAGTTCTAAAGGAATTCTAGAAAGCTAATAGACGTGCTCCTAAGGAATTTTAGACTATATAAGAAGAAACTAGTATAGAACTAGATATAAAGAGTTAGTTAGATAAATCTAGTTCTAAGGCAGGTTAAAAGAACCTAGAACAAGATATATTAGCTTAGTTAGGTATAAGACACCTTACTATATCTAAAGAAAAGGCAGCAGCACTATAAGAGTGCTATAACAGCCTGCTTATAGAATATTTTAGTGTAAGAAGAATACTTAAAAAGCTCTAGCACTAATACAGGTAGAAGAATATAAGAGAGGACGTTAGCTAGTACTACTAGGAATATTTGCTCTATAAGAGATTAACTCTAGCACAACACAGTCTATATAGATTACTTCTGCCTTTACTACTACTAGATAGGCTGTAGGAAGAAGTAATAATAGATTTTATTATAGAGTTGCCTCTAAGTAAGCTTACTAAAGTAGTTTACAACATAATACTTGTAATTATATACTAATTAACAAAGATAGTATACTATATCCTAGTAAGAGGAGATTAAGATAGAGTTAACCTTACACAGGCCTAGATAAAAGAAGTAATTTAACTCTATAGAGTTCTAAAGCGCATTATTTTAGATAGAGGTCCTCTAATAAATACAGGCTACTAGAGAACCTTCTAATACTACCTAAACTCTAAAAGGGTTTTGTTGTCTGCTTATTATCTACAGACTAATAGACAGACAGAAAGACAGAATTAAACCCTAGAGTAGTACCTAAGGTGCTACTACTCTCTAGAGCAGGATAATAAGGTAATATAGATCTTAGTTACAGAGTTTGCGTATAATAATAGCCTCTACGCTACTATAAGAACTACTCTATTCTAAGTAAACTACAGGATAGCTCTTAGAAGAGTAGATTAGCCTAGTATACCTCTTAGGTAGAGAGAATTGCCTCTAGAGTTACAGGTTGTAACTAAGGTACTTATATTATAGAAAGAGTATAAGAAGAAAATACTTACAGTAAATATATACTAGAAGGTATATTAAAACAAGAGTAGGCTACTAATACCTTTTAGTGTAGAAGACTAAATAATAGTCTTAAATTGCTATATAAAGTCTATAAGGCTAAAACAGAAACTAGATTAGAAGTATATTAGACTAGAGTGTATAGTAGCCTAGATTAAGCTAATATTATTTAAAGTAGACTTACCTAGCCTAAAGAGTATCTATCTAGTGTTCTATGTATCCCTCTTAGAACCTTTTAATCCTAAAGAGATAATTCTATACCTAGATTACTAGATTATAGATATACTCTACACTTTTAGTAATAATATATAGAATATAGAAAGAATTATTAAAAGAAGCTAAGATAATAAAGGATAATAGCTATACTATATAAAGTAGGCTAAATATAGTAATAAAGAGAATATATAAGAGCTTAGAGTAATTATTTCCTCTAACACTCTTAAAGAGTTCTAGATAAGAGAAAGACTCCTCTTAAAGAGATAATAAACCTTATAGACTGTTAAAAGGCAGCTAGAACAACCTTCTAAAAAAAAGAGGGATAGTTAGGCCTAGTAGCTAAAAAATTAGAAATCTCTAAGTTAGACAAGAAGAAATCTAAAGTTACCTTTACTATTTTTCCTATAGGGTTTTAGGTGTTTAATAGCACTTAGATCTAATAGAGAACAGAGTACACTAGAATAGCTTATAATAGTCTAATATAGTTAAGAATATAGAAGAAGAGGTTATTATATATTATTAAAAGCTGTAAAGGTAGCAGGTATCTTAAAGTACTCTAGGTGCAGTATTATAGCCTAAAACACTATATAATAACTAAGAATACTACAGAATTATTTACTATGTCTACTAGCAAATTATAAGGAACTAGCCTAAGTAAGAAGTATATTACAATTCTTCTCCTTAGCCTTAATACACTTAGTTAGCTAACTCTTAGCAGGACTAGTAGCAGTATCCCTCTTAGCCTCTAAGGATAAAATCTTAATAACTAGATTAGTAGTATAACTATTTAACTTCTTTAATTTAGTGTTAATAATAGTGCTCTTAGCCTAGTATGTGTTAGAGTATGCTATAATAACTAAGAATAGCTAAAAAGAGAGTAAACTTACTTTCTTAGTAGGAGTTAAGGCCTTAGCAGTAATCTTAGTATCTAACTTGCGCTTCTAACTCTTAACCTTAGCCTAGATAGACACCTTATTATACTTATAATTAATAGGCTAGACATTAGTAATTAGGTTAGAGGCAGAAGTAATAGTACTAAAGTAAAGGTATAACTTTTTAGTATAAGGGCTGTAGTTACTAGAAATAGTTAGTTATATGCTAGAATAGCTTAAAATGCTCTATAATAGGATAGAAAGACTTATATAGTAATCTTCTTTACTAGAGAGTAACAGATCTTAGCAAGATAGGTAATATTAAGCTTCTTCTTGTCTTTAGTGTATCTTTTAAGGTTACAGTTTTAGAAGTATTAGTAAATAGCTATAAGGTAATTATAATACTTCTTAGGTATCTATAAGATATTAGTATGCGCTAAAATAGCCTAAAATAGCTAAATATACTATAAAACAGTCTAAGTTAGTAATAAAGTACTTCTAGTACCTTATAGTCTAAACACTATTCCTATTCTTAAGCTTAAAGAGCTAAAACTTATAGATCTAATAATTTTTATTATTAAGTAGAGGGAAGTAGCAGCTAACTATACTACCTATATAACACTCTGTAGTACTAAACTAGGTAATATAGTAGATATAGATATAAACAGACTAGATAGTATAGTTAGCTATGTTATTAGATATAGGCGTAAAGTTTATAATAGGTAAGAAGAGTAAAGCTAGGGCTTACGCAGGTAGATATAGTCTGCTATAGCCTAGAATAGCATAGAATAGGCTACTATATACTAGTTAGTACTAAAAGAGCTTAGAAAGACCCTTTTCTACCTAAAGGTACCTATCTTAGCTAATATACACTAGAATAGTGTATAATACTCTAGAAAGAGAATAAATAAGAGAAAGAGTAAAAAGTTAATTTTTAGAGAAACTTACAAAAGAAGGTAGTAGAATATAGAAGTAATAGACTAAATTAACAGAGGGGAGCCTTATATATTGTTAGGGTTTTTGCTAAGATAAGATAGCACAACCTACTAGTAGGTGCCTTTTACCTTAGCTGCTTCCTTCTATCCTTCTTTTACTAGCTACCTAGGAGCTTAGGCCTACCTACTATAAGTAGGTAGCTATCTCTGCCTTCTTATAGCTCTCTGTCTGCTATTTTGTTTACTCTTTCTTAAATATATTAGCTTTCTAGATTGCTTCCTTTTGTGCTTATGAAGTCTACCTTATATAATAGTAGACCTAACAGCTTAAAACTAAGCTTTTCTCTTAGGCTTCTGCCTTTGTTTAGTATAGTAGTTAGCTACTATTGCTAAAGGTTGCACAATTCTTTATATAGTTTAGTAAGCTATCTCTTAACTAAGTAATAGCCCTAGCTGTTAGAGCTTCTTTTCTTAGTCTCTATCCCCTTCTTACGTAAGTAGTAAGTGCTTATTTCTAAGCACAGATTAGCCTTACCTGCGCGCTTCTTTAAGTATAAACTAGCTGCTAAACATTAGTATACTAAGTGTTCTACCTTCTTTTAGGCTTTAGAGTACTAGCCTGTCTTTCTTTTAGCACCTTTTAAGTAGTCTAGCGCCCTTCTCTTACCTAGTTTTAGTGCCTTTTTAAGCAGTCTAGCGCCTACTACTTTAGCGCCTTTTAAGTAGTCTAGTACTTCTCTCTTTTCTCTTACTATTTTAGTGCCTTTTAAGTAGTCTAGCGCCTCTCTTTTACTATTTCTAGCGCCTTTTAAGTAGTCTAGCGCCTTTCCTTTACTAT